>JAIUND010002590.1:0-21307 GCA_034699125.1 Gisinianus flammeolus
CATCCAATCATTTAGATAAAAGTTTCCATAGAATGAATGAACAAAGAGATGGTTTTTATTGCTTAATCATAACCGAAACAGTAAAGCAAAATCACGTGAAAAACTATCACTAAAATAACATTTTTTTATCAAGAAGATCATCGCATTCCATAAATGCTTCAAACGTTACATCACGTATACTTGCAGATAGAACAGCAAAATAGTTTTTAAAAATTTCACAAATATTAAAAGTTTCTTGTAGATTTCTTAATTAAATTTTTAAAGTGTTTTCTTTTGAATTCGGACGTTTATTATTAATGTATTTTATTAATGGTATACTCCACGTAAAAAGACTTGGCTGACATACATAACAACAGGGCTTTTTTTATTTTTTAAAAAAAAGAAAGAAAATAAATACCTAAAATTTATGATGAACAAACAAAATAATAATACATTCAAATTTGGTGAAGCAAGTAAATAAATAAATAATTCAAGTACTGGCTATTCATCGTCGTCGTAATTCCGTGATTAGTTTCTTCTCGTAAAGAATACTTCACCTTTGCGGTACGAGATTGTGATTATATATTTTTTTATACAATTGGATGTTTTTTTTTCTTGGGGTGAAGACTTATAGAAAGACTACATTTTGGATGTTGTATACTCCTCTGGGAAGCTAAATTTGTGCTGACCTGTCGCCATTATGTTGGGTAAATGCCCCGCATTTGGAATGACATTCCACGATAAAGTCAATGTAACATTTTTATTTGCCCTGCAAACAAAAACAAATTAACATTCGTATATTTGGTCAAGTCATTATAGAACAATAACGACATTTAAAAAGTATGTAAGTATATGACATATGAGTGCATTTAGAGTCAAGAAACTCACTTTAAACCGTTGCCATCATCCCAGAAATAGTATTTTGGTCTAATATTCTTGTGGTCAAGAACAGAGTTTTCTCCACGTTGAATAATTTTATCCCAAATAACAACTTGATTGAGCTTGTTGTTTGGTGTTTCGTACTCGGCCGTCAAGTACAAAAATAGTTGTTTTACATTCCAATTAAATAACGGTCTCAAATGTACATATTTCCCAAACAAAATAAACAAAATTTATGATTTTTACTTTTATCAAATTAGAATGCACACACATATAAGTTTTAATTTCAAATTCAAATCCAAATGCATTATTTAAAAATCCACTATAATTTTCTACGTATCTGCTTTAAGGTCAAATATCATGAATCCCATATCATTCTTTTCACGCGACGCACTGTAGTCTGGAACATTTCTCCTGTAACGAAATAAATACAGCATCATCATGAATACATTATTTATTAACTTAATATTATCAAGTACCGGTTACATTAGTTTGACATATTTGTATGGAAGTAAGTAAAATGAAACTTTGGTTTTTTTAATGGACAATCTCATCAAACTAATAAATATTGTAAAAATAATACTTACACGAGGACTGTGACTGTATTTATGGTAGCATTTGCATCATAATCACGAAAGGCAGTAGTAGCAAAACATATGAATGTCAGTCCAGCTAAGACACTGACTGTGTACGCAGCTAGTCCATGTGAACGTGTAAATGCACTATGCATTTTATTTTATTTTCCTTCCTTATTATTTTAATTAAAAAAACTAAAATTTAATAATACTATAATAATATTATTATGACTACAGTCGACAAAAACAAATATATTATCTATATTATACTCCAATTCTTCAAGTTCTCTCTCGCTCTCTTAATTATTTCACTCTCTGGAATAAAATCTCAAAACTTTATTTCGACTGTGGGTATACTAAAATATAGTTAACTGTGTACATTGATATAATCAACAACCTTTCCTCACAACTCAGAACAGACACTTGTTGTATCTTCTATCCTTTTTCACTCGTTCTCAGTGTATAGTTAGTCAGTTTAATTAAGTTTAAAGTCAAGAATCGTCTGTGTACTTACGTGGCCTTATAACAGCTGCGCTTGTGGTAATACCGTTCTGTTAGTATGTACACGAATGCCTATTGCTGTCAAAGAATTTCATGAAGTTAGTTTGTATTGTGAGCGCGGAATGATCGTCGTCGGGGGCAATTTTTTTTTAATGGTTAATTGTAATCACCTGGATTTTAAAGGCGATTACAATTGTACTTTGTACATAGCCGGCTAGTTGGTGAGAATAAATAAGTAAATATTTTGACATCAAAATGCATACGTACTTAAGTATACACCAGGAATAATATCTTATCTTATCAATACGTCTCATGATAATTCATTTTCCCACTGCAAATATTATAGTTTTAAACATGACTTTTTTTTAAACTATAATTTAACTTGCACTTTATACTATTATTATTATAAATTATTGCTCTCCTCTGCTTCATCTCTCTAACAAACTTGTGAATCCTCTAGTTAATGTTTTAAATTTATTTCACCATCTCATGATGAGATTATCTTTGTCGTCACTAACTATTGTTGCTCTGCATCTACTGCTAATTGTAGAAATTCAGTGCGCTCACAATTATAAGAAGAAGCAGAAGATTAATGAAAGGCTTCAAATTATTACTCAAAGCGAGGAAAGATCCATTCAACTAGAGAAAGAGACTAATTCCATTACAAGTGATGATACTGACTACAATGTTTTAATAAAGCAAATCTACAAAAAAAAACCCAATAAACAGATCAGAACAACTGGAGGACAAACTAACAACAACAACAACAAAGTCATAGCCATGATTCCAATCGTGGTGAATACGTGGGCATTCACCGGCGCATCAGAAAAAGGTATGTATGTACATATTTGTTACGGGAAATTTTTGGTCTTTTCAGTTTTACTCAAATTACTACTTCATAATTGTATATTTTGCATATCTTTTTTTAGCATGGGAAGTACTCAGTAATAACGGGGCTGCGTTGGATGCCGTTGAAAAAGGATGTACACTTTGTGAGGAATTGCAGTGTGATGGGACAGGTATAAAGTAAATTCAGTTAAATTGATAATACATAGTATAACTACTAAGTATACTAAAAAATGATGATACACGTATATATATATAACTTTGAACGAAGTCGGCTATGGTGGAAGTCCGGATGAGAATGGAGAAACTACTTTGGATGCAATGATTATGGATGGGTAAGTAATACTTACTGAGTATATATTAATACTTATCAGTTTTCATTCTATTGTGTTGCCCATGCGTTTTGCGTTATATTTACAAACTGAATGAATTAATTCAAACTGGTTCCTTGTAAAAAAATGTTCGGCAATGCTTTTTCTTCTTTAATATATTCTCCAGTGAAACTCATTCTGTTGGAGCTGTAGCTTGTTTACGTCGTATTAAATCGGCCATTTCTGTAGCGAGAAAAGTAATGGAGAATACAAAACATACAATTCTTGCTGGAGACTTGGCTACGGACTTTGCAATTAAAATGGGTTTTAAACAAGAAAATCTGACAACGGGAATATCTGCTCAGATGCATCACGATTGGAAAAATAATTCATGTCAGCCAAATTTCTGGAAAAATGTTTCTCCAGATCCAACGAAATACTGTGGACCATACACTGGGAATCCAATTCTTGATGACAACAAAACAAAATCGTCTGCCACTATCGTTGATCGATTTAACCATGACACAATTGGGATGGTAGCACTGGATTATAAAGGTCGTATTGCATCAGGAACTTCATCAAATGGAGCTCGTAATAAAATACCGGGGTAATTGTTTTATAGGTGTACAACATTTCATACAAAGAAAATTTTTTTGTTTTTAATTTTCTTAAATTGTACAAGTAATATAGATTCTAAATGTGTAGGCGTGTTGGGGATGCTCCGATTGTTGGGGCTGGTTCATATGTAGAAAAGGATGTTGGTGGTGCCGCAGCAACTGGTGATGGAGACGTAATGATGAGATTTTTACCAAGGTATTTTTACATTTAAAAATTGCGACTGTTCTTTTTTATAATTTGAGAAATATTTATCCAGTATGGACTGACTTAAATTATAGTTTAATTGCGGTGGAGCACATGCGGAACGGTTATACTCCGGCAAGAGCTGCAGAAGAAGCCATTAGCCGTATTGTACGATTTTACCCCAACTTTAGTGGAGCTCTGATTGCAGTTAATATGACTGGAGAATACGCTGCTGCCTGTCACAATATTGATGGGGGTTTCCCTTTCACTGTCCGGAATTTAGAGACAGGGAAAGTAGTTGTCCAGAGAGCAGATTGCATGTAATAGAAATTTTAATCACCGCAATGATATTACGCGATCACATGTCTGTAAATTAAATATATAGGTACTGCTGCGCGCACACACTATTTAATTTTCAAGGGTTTTCTTTGCTATATGTCTTATCCAGTAAAGCTTATAGTATAAGTATATTTAAGTAGTCATGTTTTACGGCAAAATAAGTGTTTGTATTGTATGAATTTGTAAAAGTTTAGGAAGATTTTGCAATCAAATAAATTGATATGAGTTATGACTCATGAGACTACTTGCACATAAGAAATGCGGTACGAAGACTGCAACAATGAAATTCAAAGATTTTTTTTGTGGCCTGTGCATGCTATGCACCTCAGAACTTTAATCACCATACGATATACATTGTACCAAAATATAATATTATATAATATTTATTATATATAGTTATATATGTATATAGTTATTATTTCAAAGAGAAAGTAGGAAGTTATTTGTTATTTAGCCCCATACTTGTTGAACCCATTCTCTACATGCTTTTAGCTGTTGCCCCCCTTGTGCAGATGAATTTATGAGTCATCGAGCAAAAAACATGTGTATGAAATTCAACAGAGATTCTAAGATTATTCTACGTCCAAAAAGTTCTTAGAGAATACGTTGTGGATCTTACTTCGTAGTTTATATAGCCATTACATCATCTTGACCGATACTCGATTTAGATTTTCTGGGACGAGTAGGACGGATATAGGGCTAATTGGATTATTTTATATACATTTCACCCTTTAAATGTGATACGTCAACAAACATTTTACGCATTTCCAAACTTTTAGTCACTTATTTTGATTAATGAATCTCTCTCGCCATTCCTCTGAAATCTCAACAAATTCCAATAAGGCAAGTTATTGAAGTTAAATTTTTGTACAACTAGTATAGTATAGTATAATCTACATAATACAGTGTTAGATAAGTCATATTCGTTTCAACTAAATTACGTACGTAAGTGTTATAAATATAGCATTACCAAGAATTACTAATAATAATATTTGACCCCCGTTCTTGTTTTATTTTCCAGGTGTGGGTATACACAACAATCAACACCAGTCTGCTTTAATAACCACAGAATCTCTTTTAGAATAATCTAAACTGAAACAGTATAATCAAGTTGAAACTGCTAATGATAATTTCGTGTGTAATAGTACATCATCAAGAAATTAGTGATACAGAAAATTGATAAAATTAACTAAGACTATAATGGCAAGCGAAGCTACACCCGTAGCTGCCCCAAGAAGACGAAATGCTAACGAAGAACCGAGTTCTAGTATAGATGAAGAAATGTCAACACCATGGGAGAATTTTATGAAAATTCATACACAAGCGTATGCAAGTACGAAGGAAGCTCAAATCTTGGATGAAGAACGGTTCAAAGATAAGGCTTTCAACTCTTACCAAAAATCTCTCGAGTTAATTGACAAAGCAATACAAGTATCTTATGGAGGAGGATTCTCAACCGAAGAGGTCAATAAAGTTGACGAGATTGTTTATAAAATTCGTATGACGAGGTAAATTGATAATAGTATGATAGAATATTTTAATTACATATGGAAATAATTAGCCTTATTGGAATGTATTTCAATCTATTTTTATGCATTGTATAGGAAAGAAATTTTGGAGCGTATCAGCGATTTACAACACTCCCCTGAAATGCCGAGTTATTTGCAGGGTCCTGAAGGGAGTTCTACCGCAAGCTTACCAAATAGTAATATTATTAATATTCCTACTGCAGGACCATCAACCGTAGTTTTAAATCGCCAACCACCAGCCTACTCTGTCGGAAGTTTTTCCTTTGTGGAATCCTCTGGAAGTAGCAGTCTAACAACAGGCGGGTCAGAGACCAACAGTATGCTGATACAAGGAAGCTCGAGTATTCCTAATTTTCAAAGTCCACAGTCCTTGTACTCTGATCTGACTTCAGCGTTAGATGAAATTGGAGCGTTACAGGGCCTCATGCCCAATCCTCTCCCGATTAACGCACAAGAAGTATTCTTTATTGGTAGGTTTCAATTAATATCTAAACAACGTACAATGATTTTATTTGATTTATTTACCGGTTTTTTTATATACATACATTGACAAAAATGATAGTAAATAATCGTAGATTCTTGGAAATGTTAGTATTCTTATTTCTATTTCATGTACAATAATTTTTTAATTTTTAAAAATCCAGAGAAAGAAGTCCAATTGTACTATATAGCGTCTGACGGCAATGTTTCTGCCCCAACTTACCCCTCCTTCCTCCGAATTGTGATCATAAATAAAGGTACAGCAATCAAATATGATTACGTTGATCAAAACTTCATTAGAAATGATCTTGAAATTACAAAGTGTCAACAAAAACATGTAATGAGTACTTTTATACACAGAAATTCAACCTCAAGATCCAAGTCAACCTCCAGCCTTCATACAGTGTGGCGACTGGATATATCCTCTTGTGAAAAATCAATCGCCTTTATTCAAAAGTCAAGATGGGACATATCTTTTTCCGGATTTGAGCTCCACGGATACTGGTATTTTTATTTACATATTATGATAAAATATTTCAAAATAACACAACCATAAGGGAGTAACTGGGCAATAGTGGTCGACTAAATCAGTCAGAGGAAAGCGGGGCATAATTTTTACTTGTTTCTAATGTTTCAGGCTCGAGTGTTGGACTCATTTTACCTGGAGATGTTGCTGCAGAGAGAAAGGCTTCTTTTGAGGATACATTACTTCAACTTGTTGGTCTCGAGTCTTTCCCAGGGCCACTGAGCGAAGTCAGCAGCGAAGACACAAGTTCTTTAGAACCAGGACCAGCTCCAAAACCGCCGCCTCGCAAGCTTAGCACGAAGATCGCAGAAGGTCTGATTTCAGGTATAATTGTAACTATTTGCTTTTGCGAGAAGCTTGGGAGCTCTAAATATTAAAAGACTAATCTTTATTTAGCTCAGTCTGTCTAATTTTTAGACAATTAGTAGTAAACTTTAATTGTTTATTTTCATGCATATCAGTACCGACACAGGACCAATTTAATAACGGTAACAAAACAAAATTTTTTGGGAATAGCTAATAGTTGCGAGAATCTTTTATTTTGTTTTGGTTTTGTGTCTTTTGTTGTACTACTGAAAATAAGTTTGTAATAATCCTCGTCAAATTATGTAGGCCTTTAATCATATTTTATAAAATGCTTTTAGTTTTTGCATTCATATAAGGCTAACTATATAGCTTCGTTCTTATGTTTTACCAATAGTTTCGTGTGTGTGTATCTAAAAAAGTTTAAACAAAATAAGTCAGTGTTTGTTTTTTCTATGCAAAGTACAAGATGTCACAATTTTTCAATTTCATCCTCACATTCCGATGTAGTAGTAGTATATGAGATTTTAATGCAATGTTATTATGTAGGAGCTGAGACTATTTCCAAAGGATTACAATACGGAGCGGAAAAAACTTCTGCATATTTCGACAAGGGAGCAAACTATTTGGTAACGAAAATTGATCCCGTCAAAAAACAGCCTGTAATTTCAGCGGAGTTAAAGTCTAACGTGAACAAAGCAAAAAGAGTTTCGGGGAAAGCAGTTCAAGTGAGCGGATATCTGGGTAGGTTTCAATAAATACATAAACATACAATGATTTAATTTGACACATCCGTACTATAATTTTGTGTGATTTTTTTTTTCATATTGCAGTTGCAAAGCTAAGCCAAGGAACATTGATGCTGGGGAACTACTTGGCACCACATATACACAGCGGAGCAACATCTTTGTACGCGTCCGTTACAAAAACAAATGAAGAGAAAGCCTCGAAAAAGGTGAACGAAGTTTTTGAAGTTGCGGGAGGAGCCGTGACTGGGATTTCCGTTGTGTACACTGGACTAGAAACAGCAGCTAAAGTATTGGCGAATTCACTAGCCAACAACACAGTCCATGTTGTCAACCATCGATACGGAAATGAAGCGGCGTTAGTAGCCGAGGATGCCGCAGCGACTGTGGGAAATACAATTATGACTGGTGTAAATGCCAAAATGATCAATCCAAAAGCTGTCATCAAACGTGCAGCCAAAGATACAGGAAAAGCTGCCCTTACTAAGGGCTCTCCTGGGCCTTCTATATCTCCTCCTCCTCCAAAATAAAATCCTTACTATTCTGACTCGAGTTTTACCTTGGGCTACAATAAGTTTAGTTTTACAAAAGAATAGCAATCTCATTAATATTTAAATATTGATCAAGTGAACAGCATTTATATCAGCAATTAAACAATCTCAACAACAATCAAATTGCCTTCAAACTCCCTCGCTGATAGTTCTTGCCGACTCATTTCAAGAATTAGTTTTTGTGATAGTAATATTTGTATTTCCTCGCACGTAATGTACCTAGGTATAATATAAAAAATACTATAAATTACAGTATTTTGTATAAGATCTTGGAGATGGAATCTTTAGGTGCTATTTTTATGGTGAAAGTTTGAATCTCTTATTGTACTAAAACTAAAACCAGTAATGACTTATACAGAGTCAGTCTAAATTATTAAATGTACAATCGTAAAAAAACTTGAATGGAATGAAAATTACTCGGAAATTTTTAGACCTTAGCGGAGCATCAATAAGCTCAAAAACACGATGATTACAGTATTAAATAAACGAATCAGATTTTAAATTATAATACCGTTCAAATCTTTTATTTATTCTGACTGTATTTAATGAAGGTCAAAGTAAGTGTGTATGCAGTTTTAATTAGTGATTTAGTACTGCTCGCGTTTTCTTTCCATGGAGTTTGCTTGACATACGAGCCCGAACTTTGTCAATCATTAGAAAACCACCGTCCTTAACATCAGCAATCACTTTAAACTGCATAGAAGTTCAAAATGTCAAAATACATAATATTTTATTACCGAATTCATTTGTGGAAAGCATAATAATAATAAAAGAAATAAATAATTGAAACTCACACCATGATATGTTTGCCCAGGCTTGTGAATACTTATATAATCCCATTTCCCATTTTCGATTGACGGTTTATCAACCCTCGCCAGGACGGTTTCTCCAGTGTAATCATACACACTAAATCCACTGGAAGTTCCATAGAGGAAAAAGTGGAAATGAAGTCCGTCGTACAGCATAGCACTGCTCGTAAAGTCCATACAAGCATACTGATTATCTGTAGTAATTTTTCCGAAAGGATCATGACGGAGAAACCAAATGCCCTCGGAATTATTAAAACTTTTTAGATTTATAGTCAGTGCGGGCATCTCATTTTCTAGTTCCCCAATATTTTTAATATAGCGAAACCACCTGCCACTATTGCAAAACGAATGTCTCAAATCTTCTATTTTGTCGACCAAGACAACATTCCACGATTTTGTTGTATCCTTACAATCTACTACATTTCCAGAAATATTTAAACCGACAATTAGGAAACCTACGAGTAACTGGTACCTTTTATCCCTCGTAAAACTTTGAAGTCCCATGTTCCGAATATGTAGGTATTAAAATATCCCGAAAAAATATCCTTTAGAACCTCACTGTACAGCCTGAATTTAATACGAATAAAAGTTATGCACAGAAAATGAGAATTTGAAAAGGGTTTTATTCTCCTTATCGTAATTTATCCTTTGCTCACATACATTTGAAACATTATGTATGAATAATCATGGAATCTGTATCTCAATTAGTTGTGGAACAACTGTGAAGTTCCCACGTTCAATCATCGTTTTTTTTTAATCCACTTTGAAAAACGTTCATCTGTGTGTGGAATGGAATTTTTCATTACTATAGATGATTCTTCACGGGAAACATGAATATGATGTCCGTTTTTGACACGAGTTAAATTCCCACGATCAAGTTTATTAGTTAATACATGTTGAATTCGTTGAATTAATTCTATATAGTTGCTAATGTTCGTACTAAAATCCAAAGTTCACTGTCCTTCAAATTTTTTTCCATTCCTCTGCATTGCAATATCGAGAGCTTCATATCATAAGCATTTGTCAGAATCTAAAAGGCATAAAGCGAACAATAAATAGTATACTCTCCAAATTTTCAATGCAAAAAGTATGAAGGTCAAATATAAAATAAGTGGTTATGAATACACAACCATTTGTCGTAAATAGTTACTTTTCATAAATGTGAACTTAAACATATTCTATTGATATGTTTAACAATAGAAAACCAAGCAATTAATCTGTTTTCTATAACATGTACTTGAATGTAGTGGTAACTCTATTTGCATTTGCTACAACTGTTGAACTGAATAGTGGCAACAATCAATAATGAAAATGCGTCGTTGATTATGAGCAAAGTTAACATTTTGAAGAAAAACTTACAAACCAGCTTTAAACGTTATAGTAAAATGAGTATGACTTTAACAGCACACATGTTTTGTACAATGCATTGAACAATACAGTTTGCCAACTCGTGAAGTGTTTAGCTCCCCGTCGTCGGTTATATGCACCGGAAAAAGAAAATTACTGTTGTCGTGTGTGTGTGCAGCTCCGAGTCAAGTGGCAGCGCTTGCGTACATATTTCCATTGATCCAATATATATGTGGAATGAAGAAAATTGTCTGTAGTTTCCCTCTTATACTCAAGAATAAACTCCGATTCGGTTTTCCTCGTCTCACTCTCTCACGGGCTGACTGAGCTAGCTCAGGATTTTCATGGGTAAACCCCAACGTGGACTCACGGACGACGGCTGGTTTTTTTTATCACAGTCTCGTCCGTTTTCTCTAACAAAAAAGACTTATATTTTTTATCACTTTCTCTACATTTTAGTCGTCAATAAATTCCACGACTCCCGAACAATCTCAATAATTAGAATTTCAAACAAATGTGTAGACATTATCTATTAACATTCATCCATTCAATATACAATTCGGATTTAAATTGCAAAGTTATACACATGAGAATTTTTCTATTCCTTTTAAACCAACTGTTAGTGCTTGATATAATTCAAATCCGCAATTACTGAAATACAACTGGAGACTGGAACAATAGCTAATACAGATAGAATTGAACGCCAACATAATTTAAGTCATTTTACAACTTGAAAACCACTGAGCTACGAACAAAACATCTGTTTTAAAAGTCAAAAGTGAACCTGCCTATATCTGTGCATGGTAGAAGAGAAACTCTGCAACATACACATACATATTTGAATATAAATACAAAATTGTGTATGTAGCATATAGGTGATGGTGATTCCGTGTGTGTGTATTGTGTACATATATTGTTGCAGTCAAATTTAATATTTATTAATTTATCTGACATGTGTGAGCTTGAGTTTGTGTACGACGGGAACATGTGAAATCGTGAAATTATTCAAAGAAAAGCGGTCCAGTAGGAAAACCCGTGTCCGTCTATTGCTCAACATTCCCGGAGAAACAGAGCAGTAGCAGCAGTATAGGTCTGTCGGTACAGATTATTTTGTCTTCAATTTTGGAATTGGATTGGAAGCGCAGACAGAAGCCTGATAATAATTTCATGCCGTATGATACATTACATGTGTGTGTGTACATTTACTACATTTAGAGTCCACTTACCTTTCACCGCTCACCACAACTCTACTATTATTGACGTTGCATATCAGTTATCAGGAATTGCATTAGAAAATAAAATAAAAGGAAATCTATATAAAAAAATCCCTTGTGCTGTGTAGAGATCCAACATCCAAATAAAAATCTTATTTTACATATAAGTAAAAGTTGTAAGTGTGGCCACTGCAGTGAAAAAGTGTCTACATTTTCTCCATACTTATTCGTCTGTCCACTATACCAGAGGTACGTAAAGATTTTATTTTTATTCAGTGATCGAAGATATAGAGATGCTGTCTATACATATTTATGTCTTGCTATTGCAAAGGGGACTCGAATGTTATATTATGTAACGCAATGCACGTAGACAGAAAGAGAGAGAGATTCCTATACTCTCAAGTTCCTTCCACTTACTCTCTCGAGATGCGAGAGAGAGAGAGAGAGAAGGGAATCGATGACAGGATGACTCATTCCTTATACACAATAATGTGAGCAAATACTCTCTGGTGGAATCTTTTTTCTCCTTCACCACACATACCGCTTCCTCCCTTTTTCATTTATTCATTTTTCATGTAAATCATTTCCTTACCTCCTGTAATTTACACGACTCCTCCTTGATTTCATCTCTAATTGAGTAATGCTAACACGCTGTCAAATGAATCCTAAATCCAACATCAGATTCATTAATGTAAGATTTTCTTGTACAGATTCTTTTGTTAATTTTGTTAATAATGGAACTTTCTATTTCTCGTCATTTTGAAAGAATTCTCATGAAAGTTCAATATATAGAAAACTTTCATTTTCTAATAATCTTCATACCTGCAAAAGCTAAGGGCTGAAACTTACAACCCAAAGCTACGCATACAAATTCAATATTTTTGGGGCTTTCAATCTAAAATATCTGTATAGATATCTCTGATGTCTCCCTGTAAGGCTATTAATAAAAAAAGTGAAGAGAAGGGGGAAAACATTTTTGACTTTTGGTATTTGCCAAATGTCTGTACAGATATCTACATATACACATACGGGGAAGATGAAAGATCATTAGCACGAGCGAGGAGAGAGGGTTGGTTGCCAATGGTTCTTCTTCTTCAACTCTCATATTCCAGATAATCACATCGACCGGGGAGAAATCTCTCGTTGCTCGTGGTTTTTCCAAGACTCCGATATTGACAGGCTCACCAATGGATGAAATGAAAATATAAGCTGAAGTTGATGGGCTCATATGCATCATGCAAACGAGCTGGAAATATCAGAGGGGACGAGGGGAGGGTGCACCAAAAGAAAGATGCAAATGTAAAATCTTGTGCTCTTATCTTTACGCATAAAGTCAGAATTGGATACGGAGAGAGAGAGAAACGGAACGAAAACGAAACAAACGTGAAATTGAAACTGATGCTCTAAACTCGGGGCGGAAGAGGATAAGAGTACGGGCAAATAAAGTATTAGAATAGAATAAAAGTGCATATAGTGCTTTAAATAAGAATAAGGGAATCGACGACAAACTAAAAAACAAACGAATACTTTTCTTCCCCTTCTTCAGTTATGTTTTTTTTGCTGCTTCTCTTGTTGTTTATCTACGCTCTGTAAAAATCAATCAGCGTGCAGGTCTGCACTTAACAAAATGTGCTTCTAAGTACAGAATTATTACACTCCCTTTCTTTCAAAAATAGTTCTGGTTGGAGATATTTTGAAAATCGGAAGGACGTATAGTTTATAGCTCCCTCCTCTCGACTTTCCCAGGCGACAGAATGAGAGAGAGAGAGACAGAGAAAAAGAGAGTTGCAGGTTGGAAGTTGAGGTTTTGCGTTTAGGGGTTTAATTTGAGTCAGTACTGAATATAGTGAATGTGTTTATGTTATTCCGTGTAACGTACATTTCTAAGTTGAGCTCTTGAACGATATAAGGGTTACATTTTTATCTTTGTCGACGACGAGGGTGGAGAGGAGTTGGAACAGGCTGAGTGTTTCGCTCCATGCAATATTTTCTTTCAAACAAAACATGAAATTGGAAGGAAGTAATTTTGTTTTAGTTCATGTTCACCGCACACGTAAATTCTTAAATAGTTAGCAGTACATATGATATCAGATATGTACTGCTAACTATTCACTACTGATATCTGTCCAAATATGCTCTGCCACCTTTGCTTTCCCTTCCCCCCTCGAATTTGGTACCTATACCGATGAGCAGTACAGATATGAAATATCTGTGGCTTCATTAAATATGTTACGTGCGTAACGAGTAACGAATAACGAAAGCGAACAGGAAAATGAAGAACACAAAAATACCATTCACAATAGTTCACAACTTTTTTCTCTATTATATCGATTGGAAAGAATTATTAATCAAATGGACACAAAGTTTTATCCCTGACATACGATATAGGACTGTGTATGTATCATTTCTATTTGTTTCGGATTTTCTCAAGCAAATTCAAAACACGAAACGTGGAACGTCCACGTGTAAAACTGTCAACGGAAAGGCGTATGAACTTAAATTGATGCTTTTACCTCCATACCACTAATGAGATTACTGGTCAGCTAAAGCTCCCTTGAGGGTTGTCACTTGTCCAGCAAAGGTCTATATTATGCCCATGGCTACGGATATAACTATATCATGTCCTATATTGTACGTTCTATATGGTTTCTAAAATTGTGATAATCAGATTAATTAGCCCTTGAGGTCTAATCTCATGGTTCATGGAATTCAAAATCCCAAAATTTCAGTCTATTGTTTTACCTGAATTTCTTTATATAGCTATCAACTTCCTGAAATTACGACTGGCTTGTAATATCAAAACTGAAATTAGGTAGGATATTTTTGTACAGAAGAGTATGGAGCATTTTCAGAGCTTCAAAAAAAGAACCCAAGTCCTAAGCCTATCGTGAAGGAAATGACAAATGTGTATATAAGATACTGTAAGGTACAAATATGGGTAAGACACGTTTGACTGGAAAGTCCATGTGGGATTGGTGAAAAGTTTCCTTCGATTTCCGGACAATTCGTCCTTACATACTTGCTGCCGTACGTTTTATTATTTGTCTCGGCAGATATGGATTCAATCATAAACTATACACATGTCCACTTATACTGTTCTGTTATATAACTTTTGGCTTCAAAGAAAAAAAGATTCTACCTTAACCTTCCGTCGTCCATGTATATATTGTACTTTGAATTATTCATTTTCCAACTGATGCTTTATGACGTATAAGAAAGGATCTCTCCAGGGAATTTAGCTTGGGCTTAAGTTACTCAAAGCCCATAGCTTTAGTCGGGTCTACCCAGGCAAACCCGGTATTTTCCTTCTTTGCTCCCACTCTTCACATTCTACTACACTTTTCCCCCTCTTTTCTTCACCATTACTCGAGTACCTTTTTCCCCCTCGTCTTCTTTTATGACAAAAATCTTAATTCTCAAAATAAAACTACGAACCATGGCTACATAAGACTTTATATCATGCCCGTTGCTACGAGTCACTCCTACTTGACTTGTGGACTTACATTGGACGGTACTTCCAGCAATCCAATCTAGAAAATTATACTTGGAATATTTCATCTATTCTATAGTTTGGCGACAGTAAACATTGGACAATTTCCAAGTCATATATTTTGCTCATTTACTTTTCCTTTCACTTTTACTCTCTTTTCTCTTGAGGATTATTTTTTTGTCAAGTATATAAAACACTACTTTATTTTGTACAGATTTACTATAATGCTTGCCCATATGTATGTACGATATGTCTATAGCTGGGGAAGTTTTTTATAATCTAACATTATTTGTATGTACCCTCAATCGACTTTTGACAGAAGTCTATACCTACGCACCGCATAAGTACACTTCCAGACTTTTTATTGTTTACGGCAAAAGTTTCTCAATTTTGTATTTAATTATTTTCAGTCCACACCAGGTGTATTCAAAACGACGGATCCATCCAAAAGTTAGTTTTTATTGGCTATGTGCACATTGCAGTTTTCTCTAAGCAGCTCGTTCATTGTTACGTCTTGAAGTTTCATTAATGCTCTCACTTTCCTGAACGTCAAGAATTCCTAAACGTTATAAAACTCACTGAAGCTCATTTTCCTTGAGTCAACTGAATAATTCGTCTTAATAGTTCTTAATAGTTCTTGCTATTTCACCAACCGTAGAGATGGCTTCAAGTCAAGTCAACTGACAATGAGTGTGTAAAAGTTCACTTTGTACTTGTTAGTAACGCTGTAAATTGTACTACATGGCCATATGTGCGAATGCGCTCACAAATTACATTACATCAAGTTTATCAAATTAAAAACGATCATTTTTTAACATCTTTTGTGAGTTAACTTGATTGAAAAAAATAGTTTGACATTTGGTGGAAATGATGCTATTTGGGCCATGTGAAAAAACTAAACTGTGCAATTCAATATCAAATTAGACCCACAAACCCAGAAAGGAGAAAAGGGTAAATAATAAAAAAATCAGTGCAGTTTATATGCACAAATTTAAAGATGTACTTACACACGTTCGGTTCATTTAGTCATAATGTACAACATGCAAATTTAAAATATTACATTGCGTCGGTTTGAAAATGGGGGCTCATCTGCGCGTACATAGAGTCTACACAGTACTGATTTCAAATTTGCAAACCTTTCTCTGTATCCGTCGTTCAGCAACGCCGGATAGCAAAGTCCTATGAAGAATTCTCATTCATTCATATTCAAATTTACCATTTAGTCATGGTGTGTGGGGCAAAAATGTGTGTAGTCGTTACTTTTCTGATGCATTTGTGTGTGTGTGTCTGTGCAAAAAGAATTTATGACTTTCATGAATATGGATTTTTTTAGTCATAAAATAAAGCGCTGGTGGAAATTGCTATGAGGATGCTTGAAAATTAAATGACTAGTCTTTTTTGAATAGATCCATGTTGCAGATAAAAATATATTATGATGATTACATTCAAGAATGGTTGTAAAAACAATTCGTTTTTGTAGAAACGGAGAAATATATATACCAATATTCTTATTATTATTGAGTATCATACTTGTATGCATACACATACTTACGTGCATACATGCATATTAGTAGCACATTACCCAAAAACAACGGTTATTGCTCTCTGCTTGCTGAATGCATGTCCAGTCCATTTTAATCGTTTACTCTAAAATCATAATGAACAATAAAAACTGGACTTTTGAGTCGTTAAAATACTTGGGCTTCTGTATGTACAGATATGTATACGTATCGTACATACATATAGACATCAAAGTGATGGTGCATTTGATTTGAGGACTTTGACTTCCATCATAATCATTCGAATATTTACCATCATCCGTATTGTTGTTACACCTATAGAAAGATTGCACCAGGTCGGGGAAGTCACTCGCAAAAATCATCAAAAAAATAATTCAAAGACAATACGAGCTATTATTTTGTCATGAGCGAGTCTTTAAAACTTTGTAAAATATATACGATATGCACCACAATCACGAAAATGAAAATTACCGGTTAAATAGTTAAATGGGCGGCTTCTGTCTCTCGTCTTAAGTGCCAATTAGTGTATGACTCGTACAAGAATTGATTTGAATAGATTTCCTACTTACAGATACATTTTGAACCAAATAGAGATGAAATGTGCTCTTCTTCTGATTATCCACGACTCTTTTCGGATCGTGATGTGCTTCTAGCGACGCATAAAGAGAAATGTGAGACGTTTCCTTCTGTCTTCTCTCTCTTTCTTTTCCTATACACTATACAAGAATCTGTATCATCTCAATCTTTTTAAAATGTAACCCACATGCATATGGTAGAGTGTTACCACTCATTTACTATTCCTGTGGCTCTAAACTATACACATTACAGAGACAAAATGTGCTATGTAACAACAATTTATTGTATAGTCTCGTCCCTCTTCTTATTATTCTTTTCACAGATAAGTATGTACGGAGTGTAAAATGCAATGCAAGATGCAATTACATCTTCTCACGCCGTTGCCTTCTCATCATTTGTCTCGTCTATTCGTGTGTAAGACATATCCATGAGATTGGGACTTTTTTGGCTAATACATAGACAGCAGACTCAAACATATACACACTCACACATCCTGAATCTAGTACAAGTTCATGGAAAAAACTGTATACATACCTATATACGATGTAGAGATAGAAGTATATACATATGTAGACGGTACATAATCTCCCTACTCATGGTAAATGGTACTATTACTCATTATGGTGTACGATACATACCTACATTTATTATTGTTAGTGGTTACGATGCTGACGAGGATGAAAAAACCAGGGGTATTAGGTACAATGTATAGTATATTATTATATGTTATGCACATGGTTATGTTACGGCTCGGAAAAGTTCAATGTACCTGTACATGCGTACTTACTTTTTTATACATGTATATCTACGACTCATCGTTGTCAGTAGTCAGTAAGCAGCAGCACACACATTTATAGAAATATAAATGCAACTATTGTACATTGCATATATTTATATTTGTATGTATATATATATGTATAAATCTTTGGAGTTAGTTAGAATATAGAATATATACAATGGGATTAAAATAAAATAGCTATATGGACAAAGCTATACGGATATGCTGTTCATGTCAAAATGTGTGCAAAAATCCGAGTTTACAGTTCTATTGTATATTTTGTATGTGTAGAGAGTGTCTGGGTAAATGTGAATTGTGAAGGCGGTTCGTTACTTGGTTCATGTTGATATGAATACAGAAAATACAGCATAAAAGAAATACTTACAGCAGACTTTTGCATGAAAGCCGCTGTGTGTACTGTGTAAAAACACTGATGTAGGTTTATCTATCTGTATATTCTGTATAGCATTTGGGAAATGTGGGGCTTCCTCTCTCTCTCAATTTTTTTTTTTACTCATGGCTTTGCCTTCTTCCATGTGTTATTGTTCCACAGATTGTCTTGTCTCACACTCACCTTCTAAGTACGAAACGAAACGAATTGTATTTGAATTCGAATTTGAATTTCTCAGGTTGAAGTCGAGTCCACGGGGATTGAGTAGGTACGTTTTTGTGAGTTTCAGTTGTTGAGCCATAGTGAAGGACTCTACAGAAAAATAA
The DNA here is from genome assembly GCA_034699125.1 of Gisinianus flammeolus. Lineage (NCBI taxonomy): Eukaryota > Metazoa > Arthropoda > Collembola > Symphypleona > Katiannidae > Gisinianus > Gisinianus flammeolus. The sequence continues at coordinate 18,818 of JAIUND010002590.1, forward strand.
GGTAGAATTTTATACAGTCACACGGTCTTCCAATATACAGAAATACAACTGAAAGATTTAAAGTTTAGAATCCCTCGAATTGACACCGGTGCTGTTGTTGAGCTAGATGTGTAAAGAGTAAAAGAGACCAAAGGACTAGATACAGAGCCAAAGTCAAAAGAAGCCAATATCTATAGAGGACGAAGAAATTGGCTAGTAAAACTCGACTCATTTTTATAATCCCTCGTTTTCTGTTTTCTGGCGCATTTCCTTGTTGTTCCTGTTTTTGCGTGTCGTCTATTTATTTCTCTTTCACTGCTTCTGTTTTGGTTGAACAAGAGTTTTAATTCAAGAATCTTGTCCAAGACGTTCAAGTTAAAGTTCGTTGTCACTCTACTGTTCACGTGCGTGTGTGTACAATTTAGTTGAATTTCCACAGTATTGCAAATTTCTGTGGTCAAAACTCAAAAACAAGAAGGATTCTCAGTCTCAAACTATTCTTACAACAAGAAGCTTCGTTCGGTTTTTTGACGGTGGATTTCCTTTTAAAAATTCAAGTGTAATACAAATTGTGTGTTCGGTGTGAACAAAATTTAAGTACAGATATAGGTACTTACTTGAGGTGAAAAGTCAAAAGTGATTGTGATTTGTTTCGTGAGACGATACAGTGTGCACAGTTTTTATTGTTGTAATAATAATTGTTTTATTAGCACTGTTGACATTTTATTCTGTGCACTTACATTCATTTCCGACAGTCTCTTAGACGCATTAGTGTTGAAGCACATACAGAAAGGATTAATTATCAACTTACACTGGGTAAGCTCATATATATTAATCATAAGTCACGAGCCAATACCATATATAGAACCTCTGAGGGTTTACCTGCCTTGTACAACAACAATACAGCCCATTACTTTCTCACCACTGGAAGTACAGAAATGTATTCAGTGCATGTGTACATATGTTTATATATGTACGTATATGTGTGTGTGTGTGATGACTAGTTAACTCCTTCAATCATGCCAAGTGGTCAAACAACTTTTTTTTGATAGTTTATATTTCAATACAGATTTCAAATGCTGTGGTGGTGCTGGCAGTAGTATTATTATTCATTTCTAAAGAGATTGGCAAATGTGTTAATCCAATTTTCCCATTTAAGTCACTTATTTGCCCAACTAACTACATCATTATAATAATACCAACATCACCTCACATTTCATCTCATCATAATATTTCAATTTCCACTCCATTGGCGTTTCAAGTTCAAGTACAAGTATCTGTACTAGAGACGTACGAACCTGCATAAACAGCTCAAAATGTATTAGGAAATCATTTCATTACTTTTTAAACAAGATATACTATTTGACACTCGCTGTCCCCCTGAATCATTTCAACGCCATTTTATAATCATCTATTTAACTTCCACAAATAATGAAGTAACCTTTCATTTGCAATTAATGTCGGCACATTGTATCTGTAATGACATTCAACATACGTTTTTCATCTTGTCGTTAGAAATAAATTGGGGCATCAAAGACGTAAATTGTTTGAATAATCTTTGACTTTGTATAAGAAAATGCCGCGAAGATTTTACCAACTAATTTCTGTATAAATAGACTGAAAGCAAAAATACCGATATAGAAAATAGGGAATTCCTCGAGACACTTCACACCAAAACGACGACCAGTTGAGAGTCTGAATTTAAGGTACTTGAGCAAATCCTAAAATTACGTAATCATTCACAAACAATTGAGTTCAAATGAATCTGAAGAAACTGTTTCAACATGTTTCAACTGTGGCAGAACTTCTGCCGCTTCGATTCTACACAGAAAAGAATATTAAACAATGTAGACATAACGATTCGTATAATTTTGGCTGTAAAAGTTTTAAAGCGAATATGTGTAGTTTGCTGATTCGACTACATTCTTGTGCAAACACAATTTAGTAAACTGGGTTTTTTCAGGGCACTGTTTAAACTGAAAAATACTAAAAATGGATATAAATAGAATCCTGTGGATATGGAAAGTGAGTTTTAATTGATAAGCGAAAGTAAAAATTGAAAACTAAAAGTCCATAGTTTTGTATGGGAATCTATTTTAAGATTTTTACTTCACGTAACATCAGTAAATCCCCTTTACAGTGACGACTAATATGTGGTGAGTAACACCAAAGTGCATTGCGTGAAGGTAAATTACATATTTTCCGAGCTAATCTTTTGAAAGTTTTGTATGCAGTTTCATTTTAACAGCAGTTGTCTGTGTAATGAATGCGTGAGCATTAACGATAATTATAAAAGTGCTCAAATTATCAATTTCATTCTTCCTGTCTACATTCTACAGTGTTACAGCCGACAGTAATTTATGAGCACCCTTAAATCTTCACATATGAGCTTGAAACTTGTAACTATTTATAGCTTTTTCTTCTCTATTGAATTCATATACCGTATAAACTAGAATAGACTCCCAGGGAGTGTATCCGAAAATATTATAGAGTCCCAGGGAGTCTATTACA
>JAIUND010002591.1:0-21301 GCA_034699125.1 Gisinianus flammeolus
ATTTCAAAGAATATTTGAATTTTCAGACTATTTCAAAGAATATTTGAATTTTCAGACTATTTCAAAGAATCTTAGAATTTTTAAGCTTTTTGGGACTAAAAGTCCTTGCCAGAGGCGCAGTATCAAATGTACCCTTTTTTAAAAACACAGGGTACCAAAAATGCCCTTTTTGAAAACCTTGGTACACAGTGATTTTACTTTAAAATATCCTCTGAACAAAACATGGGGAAATTAAGATCAATAAGTGAACGGTCAACAGGGAAAATTGAACAGCAGAACATTTATTAAAATGAACATGGACATTTCTTTCAAGTTTCAAGAAGGCGGATTTGCATCAAAGAAGAAGAGTTTTGCGTAATCGTCAAATGGATACGCAATTAATATTTGTGGGGCCATAATTATAATGGAAATTTCCTCGAGAGTAATTAAATTCTCATTTCCATTTTCAATTTGTCAAGGACAAACTGAAACAGGTAAAATGAAAACGAAGAGTGATGCAAAATCGAATCACAATTCTCATTTTTTTGGAGCGCCTGGACTGGGATTCGAACCCTGGTCAAACATCAGACATTATATGATCATTAATCATTACCATATGTATTATTTAATTTATTCATATAAATATGTGTGAGAATACAATGGATGCCGTTGTTTTGTTGTCCTGACGACTTTCACTTATGATTTCATTTAAAAATCCCTTGTTTTTTTGTCGACCACTATTCAAATTTTCCCGCAATCTTTCATTCATTCAGAATTAGAAATCTATAGAAAGTGCAAGACACTTGACGTATATGAAAATCAAAAATAAAACTCGTCTCAATTCATATATATAAGAAAAAAATGAAGAGTTTCCAGCGGCTGTTCCTCCTTTTCCTCCTGCTCATTGTCTACTCGGGACTGGTGATTTACTTGAATTCCCCCGCCGCCATCATCCTCCATCATTTGGCAGCTGTGATTCATCATGTGAATGGGAGTGCCCTTGGACTTCAAGTTAAATTTAAATCCGAATGGGATGGCGACTTCGAGGAAATGGCCTGTCACATCCCGCTCCTCCGTCCCAATTCCCCCGCCATGCTCAAATCCAACCGGAAACACACATTGGAATACTCGAAATTCCTGCTCCATTGCGTCAACAACACGGCAGCCAAATTCCTCATCGATCTGAATTCGAATTTGATCCGACTCCATCAAAGAAACGCCTCCTTTTGGAATGACACGGACTGTTTCTTTCAAGGCTACAGCCGGAATGTGAGCGAGCCGGATTTCAACTACCGGTATAAAACAAACAAGTCAATTTCCTTGATTTTCGAATTTTTGAATGGTCGAATTTTGAAATGAACCGCCATTTTTTATTTATTTATCCGCCCGCAGATATTCCGCGATTGAGAAAATCATTGAGGACTCGACGCGGATGAGCAGTGAGGACGAGTTCTTTTCCTTGTGGTGTCAACGCTCCAACTTGACGGCCCTCTTCGGCCCGTCCAAAAACTCCTCCCACATTCACTACGAAGATTACTTGACGCATGCGCCCGTCAAACCGGAATTGGTGGCGAGACGACAGCGAGAGCGCGCCATCTATGAAAAATCCCTTCCCCTCCCGCCATCCCCAATGTCCGTCATTGTCCTGGTGGTGGACACGGCTTCCCATGCAAATTTCCTCCGCTACTGGCCCCTCTCCTACGATTTCCTCATGAGCCGGAACCGGAACCGAAACCAGAACCGGATGTCCACCCTGGAATTCCAAGGGTTCAACTCGGCCGGTTGGGACACGTTTGACTCTCAAACGGCGGTCCTCACGGGGATGCGCCAAAATGCCCTGCACAAGAATTGCCCGTGGATGCCCTTCATTGAGCACACACTCAAGGACCGCTATTTGGATGGATGTCCATGGATTTGGAAGGAATTCAAGTCCAGAGGCTACATGACCTCATTTGTGGATGACAAGGCCAATGACCCACGACCCTTTCGACTTCCCCCCGTCGACTATGACTTCCGCAACTTTATCGATCCAAAGAGGGAGGAGATTGAGATTGGACATGAGGGGAGTGGGCGTCAAATTCAGTGTTTCGGCTCTCGGCTTTGCTGGTCCGTCCTTTTGGACATTATCCTCAAAATGGCGGACACGTTCAAATTCAAACCCAAAACAAAGGAATCCAATGAATTTGAATTGTCGCCATTATTCCTATTCAGCTGGTCGGATCGCCTCACGCACGAAGTGAACGAGTACAGTCAATATGGTGATGCGGACCTCCTTCACTTTCTAACTCAACTGTCGGACGGAGATGGAGGACGATTTGAAAATACCGCCTTGATTCTGATGAGTGATCATGGCATGCGGTCGGGGCCGCGGAAGGAGACGGCCCAAGGATTCCTGGAAGAGCGACTCCCATTCCTTTTCCTCGCTCTCCCTTCAACTTTCCCCCACAAATTCCCCATGGCCTGGGCGAATTTGAAGGAGAATCAAGGACGGCTCACGACCGCCTACGACGTTCACTCCACCTTCCGGGATTTAATGGACACGAACGGCCTCGAGGACAGTGAAATGCTCCGACGATGCACCACCCAGAAAAACCATAGAAATGGCAATGGGAATTTAGCGAAAATGAGTTTATTCGATCGGATTTCCCCGCGGAGGAATTGCAACTCGATTCCATCCATTCAGAAATCCAAGTGGAAATTCTGCATCTGTTTGGAAGGTCGAAATCTGCTCCCCTCCGAATCATCCGAGCCTCATTCACAATCCGAATCCGATTCGGACTTGGTCGGAAGTGCCGTCACATTCATCATCAGTTTCATGAACGAGCAGTTGTTGGGGCTGACGGATTGTGCTCAAATGAAATTGATTCGTGTGTGGGAAGCCAAGAATTTGAATACGAGGCGGGACGGGAGTTGGAATGGATTGGATTGGAGTCGCCATGTTTTCCTCTGGCGGAATGATTTAGTACCAGGGAATATTTATGGGATGGGCGTGGAGACGAAGAGCGGGCGATTCTATGCGCATGTGTCCTATTTGTATGTTCCCGGGGTGGGGCAGACGTGGGAGGTTCTGTCCATCGTGAGGACCACTCGGCCATTGGAACCATCCCTTGACCCCACGGATACAGATGACCCAGGTCATTGCGTGAGCGATCCCTTCCTCAAGCATTTCTGTACTTGTCGGAATCCAAATCAACACGGCTCCGGCCGTTGAGGATTTAATCCTATTGTTGTTGTTGTTGTTGTTTTCATCCGCTCTTGTTTTTTGTTTATCTTTTTGTCTTTGTGTTTTCCATTGCGTGTGACTAATATTGTAATTAAATATGTATTAAATATTAAATCGTTCATGTGTGGACACCGTTCCATTAAAATACCATGATTGCGGCTGTTGTTGTTGCTCACACGAATAGAAATTTTATTGAAATCATGTCGTAATTATAATGGTAATTACAATTTCAATTGATGAGGAATCGATTGAAAATTAAATGTGCCCAATCAATCAATCAATGAATCACGCTGACACCATTTCAATCAAAATCAAATTCAAATGTGCGCAATTGCAATTCACTTGTGTTTTGAGTTCATTCATGTGTACAGAACATAAATATTTACATTGGCGGAGTTATATGGATGGACAAGACAAAACAAAAAACAAAAAACAAAATGGAGTATAAAAAGGCCGAAAGTTGTGGCTGAAAGTCGTCGTCCAAGTGTCTTTACAACTCGCCTTTTCCTTCCCGCTTCTTTCTTTTCTCTCTTCCTTTTTTATTTACATAATATTGCCAAACTCCTCTCTCCAACACTCTAAATACAAGACATTTTAACAACAATATAAATATAAATATGAATTAGACAAACTTGAAGGGAAAGAGTGTATGTGGAGATGGAAATACTATACATTGAAAACCGTCGGATGAATTGAACTTTGATTGGTAAATTTGTGACGAGGATGACACAAGGAAATTGTTCCTTGTGGATTCGGCGGGAAGCCGTTTGAATTCAATTGACGACAAAGTGCACAAATCTTGGTGACCCTTGACCTTGGGATCAATCGTCAATCCTTCATCGTCCCTCACCTAAATATTGTGGATTCGATTCTTCGGCACACCGCCAACAAATACTGAATATATTCAGTATTTATACGTTTATTAAGGTATATAAGAAAACGATAAAAAAAGTTGGCCCCGAATTTACCGTGGATACGAACGAAATCCGAAATTCAAAATTCCCAACAACAATCCAACGAGACAACAACAACAACACTCACCACATTGGCCATTTGAATTTTCAAGAGAAAATATAATACATTTAATTGTAAGTGTTTTAATTGTATTTGTATTGTAATAAATGGCGGGGATTCCAAAATTTAATAATTTAATATGGATCCGTCAATAATTGAGTAAATTATCCACATGACCATGTTCATCATGGCGTCCTTTCATCTGTGTGTCAATTTAACGTATAAAAGAACGAGGGGATTTCTGACGATGGAATAAGAAGAAGGAGAAGAAGGAGACGGAGACGGAGCATCGAGATGTCTCGGAGTAAACGTAGCAAAAGAAGTGGGAGGAGTCATAAAAGTCGTCGAAGTCATCGGAGTCACCGAAGTCGCGGTGGTTCAAGGCGTGACGATCGGGATCGGGATCGAGATCGAGATCGGGATCCACCCGAACAAAAGAGTCTAGAGCAGACTGCAAAAGAGACAGCATTATCTCAAGAGCAGCAGCAGCAGCGCATTAATGTACAACAACAACAGCAACAACAGGATAGTCATAACAGTCACGGAGGTCAAGGAGGTCAAGGTCAGGGTCATTGGAATGACGGTAGTCCGCAGTACTGGCCGGACGCCTGCAATCCTTGCTGCTGCTGGAATTGTTGTTGCACGGACTCGTTGAAATGTGGCTGCATTGCCATCGGCGTCATTCTCATCGTAAATCCTTACACATAATTAATCAATGTGAATGTCAAGTCCACATTTTATTTCGAGGCGGGAATTTTTTTTGAAATTTACACTTTTTAAATTGGGGTTTTGTTATTGTTGAAGGTGTTTGGCTTGGGGAAAGTGGGGAAATTGGTGTTCCAAATGACTCGGATCCCACCAGACTTGGCAGGGACAAAATTCGCTGAAGCGTTGGGGGACGTCCAACGTAATACATAATACGCGGTTCTCATTCAAATTCGCCACGAGACCCCTTAAAACCCTTATAAAAAAAACAGGTCCCTTCATCCCTTCATCTTCCACATGATGATTTTTATTTTTTTACTGTATATATATATATAGTGGTGAGCACTGTGACGGCATCGGTCGGGATTGCCCTTAACATACTCTCGGCCATTTTCCTCCTCATCGGCACTTGCATGGTCAGTCCGTGGTTTTTTGCGGTGATTTTGATGTAGTTTCCACATTATTATTCTCAAAATTTCCTTTCACTTCATCGCACAAAGTAATTTTTTTTACGAATTTGATGTGAAAGGAAATATGCTCATAGTTATTATTATTTTGTATTTAATTAAATGTACGGGATTTTATATTATTAGCGGATTCGGTGTCTTCTGACCGTGTTCATTGTGTTTGCCATCATTGCATTCCTGTTTGAGATTGGGCAGGCGGTTTTTGATGCGATGACGGAAATGGACTGGAATTTAGTAGTGGCGGCGTGTGTGGTCTATGGACTCTCAGCGCTGTGGTGGTTGTACTGCGCCATTTGCGCTTGCTGCCTGGCCAAGCGCTACAAACTAATGGAACGACAAATGATGGAATCCTCATCCCATCCCATGAGAAATGATCCGCAGCGAAATGACAACCCGAGGAATGATCCAATCAGAAATGACAACACACCACTGAGAAATGATAACGTCAGAAATGACACAATGCGAGGATGACAAATTTCCTTTGGTTTTAATTATACTAGTTTTTTTTTTCGATGTTGATGAATTCATTCATCATGAACAAATCATGATGAATATAATAAAAAGCACGGTTATGCGTTCACGTTTTTTTTTGCTATACAATAAATTACAAATCGTCCACACTTCACGCTTTATTTCCCAGCAAATATGAATTTAAGGACATTTGAGGTGATTTATAGTCATTGACATCGTAATGGCGCGGGGCAACATTTGTATTTTATGGATCATGAACTGTGGAATCCGTTTTACATGTGGACAAATGGACAAATGTCTCACAGCGTCTTATGATAAATATCTTATCTCACGTGTTTTCCGCCTTCAGAGAAATCTATAGTTCCACAGATTCGGATTCCCCTTATTTTTTACTCCCCTCCCCCCAAAACAAACCCACAATGTTGAAGATTATTCAAAAACCCGGGTAAAATCCATAATTCAGGGTTTGTTTTCACGGATTTTACGGATTCTGATTCCAGAATCGAATTCCCCATGTTTTTTACCGCGGGATCCAACGAATTTGGAACTTGCTCAAAATCCTGGGTTAAACTACGAATTCGGGGGACCAGTTTTCGGATTTCTTGGAGTTGGACTTGAGATTCCGAGTCCTCTTGATTTATTACCCCGGCGGAATCGTTAAAGAACGAAAACTATATTGGGAAAATAAGTTGCAAACCCCGAAAAAAACCGAAGCGGGTAATCGGATTATGCCAATCTCCGAATGTATCCTGTATCCTGGCCGCATACCATACAGTGCCAATGCAAGAAACCCAAAGTGAATATCTTAAATGTGGTTCGGCAGTATTTAACTGCCATTTCATTATATAGGGGAGCTCCGTTGCGCTCCCTAAAAATTAGTAATTTGGAAATTGCAATTTATTTGCAAGTGCACATGAAGTATTTAGATACAAACAAACAAAGGACATTGATTTCATTATAGAAATTGGCCGATAAGATGTTTTCGACATTTCAAAATTTGTAGAAGGATTTATATCGTCTGTTAAGTTCACAAACGAACTATAACGATTTTCCTGAATATGCGAAGACTGCGTCCGTCTTTGTGTGAGTAAAATTGTGAAAAAATTGAGGGTGACAGAAAAGGTCATGGCAGACAATAATGTCGAAGGACCCACAGCTCCATCTCCAGCCATTTGACCTTTGGAGCAGGTCAACGACATTAAGGAAAATAATTATATAGTTCCTTTGTGAACTTGACAGACGATATATACTTAATATTACTCATCGAGTAGACTCGAAACGTTCTTTATTGTGTCGTATATACAATTTGAGTTGGAGTTGGGAAGAGTTCAAATTCAAATGAGTTGAATGGCAATAAAAAGAGCGGACTAAAAGCTCGCCTCATTCCACAACACTTTCGGCATTTGCGTCCGGTCAAAAGGACGAGATAACAAAAGTGATTGACGATTGACGTCAGACGTGGGCCACACGGCTATATATATAAGTAGTAAAATGAGTCTAATGGAATGCAAATTTGCCATTTGCATTCCAATTTACAATTCACAAAACTATTTATATAACTCACAAGTCAACTGCAACTGCGTGTATTCAACATTGTTATCAATCGTTTATGATAGCGATTATGATTATAATATATTACATATCGTCTGTTAAGTTGAAAAAAGGACGATAATTATTTTCCTTAATTTCGTTTGACCGGGGTTGACCTGCCCTGGAGGTCAAAGTATTAGAGATGGAGCTTTGGATCAAGCGACATTATATTCCCTCATGACCTGCTCTACAATAATTTCGCTGACCCAAAGCTTCATCTCTAATACTTTGACCTCCAGAGCAGGTCAAACCCGGTCAAACGAAATTAAGGAAAATGATTATCGTCCTTTTTTCAACTTAACAGACGATATGTATATAATAGCTATATGTGAATAAACGACGACTGGCGGTTATTTCATTATATATATATGATTTCCCAGGAATCAACGCTCTCTGATTCCATCACTGTCAGCCCACACACATCCGTTGCGGTTTGTGTGTTTCATTTTATTACTGTAATAATTATCGCTTGAATTGTGAATTGGAATTTTCAAGATCTTCGTCACTCACTCCCTGCTCAACCCTCTCTTTCCTATATATAATTACCACCACAATCCTCTGCCATTTATTCCTATTTCATTCCCGGCTTTCAAACTCACCACACCCAAATCCACTCTTCCAAGTATTTAGCACATACATATTACATACACATATATTGTCAACCCACAAGCAAGTTGGCACAGGAAAAGAGCGGTGCGAATTGGAATTTATTTCAAATTGAAAATGTCCCAAGTCCCAATTGCAGTGGTTCAATATCCGCCGATGGCCATGGACGCCGTCATCGTCACTCCAGGTTTGTTTATATACTTAATCCATATATTATTATTTGTATTTATAGAAAATGTCAATGACGACGAATTGAGGAATTGGGGCATTTCAATACTTATATAGTAATAATAAAAACAATTGGGTGAATGTGAAATGAATGTGGATTTATTGTTAGTGTACATGCCGATGTTGTTGGGTGACGCCCCCCAGCGGATGAATTGTCCACATTGTCATGCGGACATTGTGACCGCCATTAAACATGAAAGCGGGATTTTAACTCACGTCCTTGCTGGCGTCCTCTGCATCGTCGGGTAAGAAATTGAATCTACAAAATCCACATCTCCATGCACATCATTCGACAATTCTTGTTTTCTCCATAAATATGTATAGGCAATTAATTCTTCCTTCCGTCGCCAAATTCCTTGATAGGATTTTATTTTGATTAATTAATTAATTGTATTGTATTGTGTGTTCATGTTCATTTAGTTGTTGGCCGTGTTGTTTGATTCCATATTGCGTGGACGGCGCCAAAGACACGGAGCACACTTGTCCCAATTGTCACAAATTCATTGGACAACGACGACGCTTGTAATATAAATTCAGAATTCTACACCCGCAGCCGTTTCAATTCATTTCCAAATTCCACACATCCACATGACGACTACTTCCAAATTCTCCCACCAAATTGGGATTCTACCGGAAACACTCTGTATATTAAACTTTACGATACGATTTTTTGTTGAATGCCCAAAATAAAAAATTTGATCGTCATCATTTTAGAATTGAACATGTGTGGTTTTAAAATGCATGCGATCACATGAAACATCGTTTACTCTGTCGTCCATACACAAATATGTATGTCCGCCATTCTAGCAGCAAGCAGCAATGCTGCTGGGAACGTCATTCCAACAGCAAAGCTTCCAGCAGCAGACGCGTCATTCCAGCAGCAGAATTTAGGGAAATCGTCATCCTAGCAGCAAAATAAAAATCTTTTTCTCTCTGTTACACTTGACTTTATTACATGTTCAATACAGACAATGGAATTCCTCTACCTGTCTTTCGTGTATTTATCCATGCGCACACGCACAAAAAACAATATGAGAAACTTTCGATGCATTAATTGGGCAATTATTTTTTAATTATTTCAAAATCAATCAAACCCATGATATTATAAAATGCCCATAAAATGAATACAATGAAATCCCTGAATGACAAAACATATAAACTATGAAACAAAACCGGTAATTAAAAATGCTCATAAACTTTAGGGAATGTTCACGGGACAGAATGGAATTTTTCTAACTGTTCGCCGTCTGTAAATTCATGAGTTCATTTTTTAAATATTTTTTAATTATTTAAAAAACGAATAAACCAATTATAATAAAAAGTTCTCATAAAATAAATTAATAAAATCCCTGAATGACAATTTATAACACAATAAATGTATTGTTTCATTTGTCCGTCCGTCCGTCAAACTTAACTCCGCCAAATATAACGGCAGTTTGGATTTTATTATATTTGTTTGTCCGATTTTTAATTAAGTTTTATATTCCGCAGAATTGAAAAATACAAGAAGGTTGAAGTAAGGAACACGTCGCCTATGCTGCCTCCCTATGCTGCCTCCCAAAAAACCTATGCTGCCTCCGTATGCTGCCTCCCAAAAATCTTATGCTGCCTCCCGAAAAACCTAACCTAACCAAAATACCTATGCTGCCTCCCGTTTTTTTGGAGGCAGCATACGGAGGCAGCATAGGTTTTTGGGAGGCAGCATACGGAGACAGCATAGGTTTTTTGGGAGGCAGCATACGGAGGCAGCATACGGAGGCAGCATTGGTTTTTTGGGAGGCAGCATACGAAGGCAGCATAGGTTTTTTGGGAGGCAGCATAGGCGACGTGTTCCTTACCTCAACCTAGAAGAAAAGTCTGAGCAAATTAAAAATGGATTTATATATCAAATGTAATAATAAGTCTAAAGAATGGAAATACCTAAACAAAATTATGCAATTAAAATGCTCCATTGAAAACAAAACTAAGACAAACTTGGGAATTTCATATTTCATACCATTTATTTTTTTTACATTTTAAAGCGAAATCACAACTAACACAGAAATCGTCATAATAAATTTGGAATTATACATTCCACATTTTAATCACTAACTAATTACTAGCTACGCTTCGTTACAACTTGTAACTTACAAAGATGCCTCCGCATAACTTCGGATGCCACTGCAAAGCAAAAATTTAACAATGACTAATAAAATTCTAACCTAATTCTTTAAAGCATGGAATTTCAAACCAACTAAAAAAAACTATGAATTTTCTTAATTAAACAAATAAATAAACAAATATCGAAATAAATATTACCTCTTATTTCATGTGGGTTGGATATCAAAATTTGCGCAGATTTCCCACTAGCAATTTTTAATTACTGGTTTTGTTTTATAGTTTATATGTTTTGTCATTCAGGGATTTCATTGTATTCGTTTTATGGGTATTTTATAATATCATGGGTTTGATTGATTTTGAAATAATTAAGAAATAATTGCCGAATTATTGCATCGAAAGTTTCTCATATTGTTTTTTGTGCGTGTGCGCATGGATAAATACACGAAAGACAGGTAGAGGAATTCCATTGTCTGTATTAGACATGTAATAAAGTCAAGTGAAACAGAGAGAAACAGATTTTTATTTTGCTGCTAGGATGACGATTTCCCTAAATTCTGCTGCTGGAATGACGCGTCTGCTGCTGAAAGCTTTGCTGCTAGAATGACGGTTTCAGTTTCAGTTCAATATTCTCACTTCTCGTTTATAGGACATCAGATAACTCATCTTGAAAGTTTTGCATTTTCTTCAACCAGCACATTTTGAATCTGCTTCAACAAAGAAATCTGAAATCGCGGAAAATTGGTAAAAATTTCAATGGGATTTCTATACATTTGTCTGGGTACATCATTTCCTCAAAAAATTGAACTGACAATGGCGCGGGAATGTGAATTTTCCTTGCGTGTGTGTGTGAACAGCCATTCAATGTCAAAGGAGCACACGCAACACTTTTCCCCGCATTTTTGGAGACGAACACAAAAAAACGTGGGAATTTTCATTGTTCCAATTTTTTTGGGGGGTGTTTGAAGCTTTGACAAGACATGTGCTAATTAGATGCAGAGGTGGAAGCCACATTGAAACTTGACTATATAGAATCAGTTTGTCTTGTCTCACAGTTCCAGTTATCTGTGGCGGCTTTCCAATTCCATCAAATATCAACACCAACAGCCGTCGAAAATGGATTTGTGTGTACTTTATTTGGTAGTCTTCGCATTTGTGTGGATTCTCCTTCAAATTGTTCTCATTTTTGAGATTGGCTTTTAATCTGACGCTGTGTGGACTGCCAGGTTTTGCTGACAATTTTCGGAATTCGGAATTCTGTGGTGCTGGAGATATTATAAGAATGTATATATATTCGGTCTCAATTCTGTCTCGAAAAAGGTTCCCAAAAAAATCTCAAGTCGGGTGTATTTCTTCACACTATTCGAAATCCAGAGGAAAACGCCGTATTCGTGTAGTCTACAATTGGCATTTAGCCAATTTTGACATCGGATTGGGATTCCTCAAGATATGGGACGCCACAGAATCGGCAGAGACAAAAACAGTTTAAAACCACAGGTCAAAAACTCCCGAAAAACACGGAATTCGGGGTTTTCAAATCGGATTTCTTAAAGTTTGACTTTGGATTCGGATACCTCATGATTTTGTACGCGAGAATCTGTAAAAACAAAAATCGGTTTGAAGGCCGGTCAGAAAACACCGAATTCGGGGTTTCCAATTCGGATTTTTTAATGCTTGACTTCGGATTCGGATTCTTCAGTTTTTTATTTGTTGTACAATCGAATTATAAACGTTCGTGTTTGGTCCATCATTGTGTGAGGAACAGGAATGAGAATTATTAGCAAGGATCAAAATGACATGGGAGTGATCTTGGCGGACAGCGGACAAAAAGGGAATCCCAGCGGACAAAAGTTTGAGCGGACAACTTCCCTTAATCCCTTTGTGTGTGCTGTAGAGTAGATATAGACAATTTTAATTATATGCAAGTATAACTATATATATACAAATAGGTAAATTTTTTTTGCCACGTATATATACAAATATTGTGAGAAAATGAGAATTCTAATAGTTAAAATATTAAAAATTAATTGTAAGTTGTTTTACACAAATTACAAATCGGTAATTACAGCCCATTTTTAAAATACCTTCACAAAATAAGTAAACAACGGACGAATAAAACTGAGGAGGAAATTGCGGTTAGGGTGCAAGGCGTCCGAGGAGAGAACAGGTGGCAACTCCACATCAAGCAACTGTGTGTTCTCACAATATTTTCCGGTTCTTCCGCATGGGGCTCAATGGTCAGGGAAATAAGGTTGTATGTGTTTACAAACACTCGTACTATTGACAATTCGGTTATGATTTTGTTTGTAATGTTCAAAATCCACACGCAAGTAGTTTCTGACATGTCATTATAGACAAAGCTCGGGCTGTATTTTGCCAGTCCTTGTTCAAAATTCGACAACTGATACACGAGAGAATATTCAAGAGTGCTAAAATTGAATGGCTCATCGCTATTTCCCCATTTTTACTTCGGACACGCCCTCATGTCAATACCGTGATAGGATTTCTATGTTTTTTCTTTGAATCCCTTTATCCCATTTTTGAGCCGGTACGAAGAAAAAGTGACCTGCCCTATTATGCATGGAGTCATTATTCAAAACGTCACATGTGTCAGTTTGTTTGTATATAATCTACACAGTTCAGGATTTGCTCTACAAAATACATTCAAGTGGAGTCTCGGGTCGTATATACATTGTACAGCCACAAAATGCAATATGAGAGACTTCAAAGGAAAATGGGAATTTTATTGGGTGAGTTTCCACCCATGTTTTTGGTATTTGAGCTCAAAGAAAATTCCGATATTCGGCAGATTCCCCTAACTGCAGAAATCTTGGGCACGCATTACAATTTATTTGCAGTTATTTTTTCGACTGATGGAGACCCGGATTTAGGGATTCCACACTTTACTTCGGCATTCAAATATGGAAATCAATGGGTGACTTATATACGATGGCATAAAAAAACATATGAACTCTGTTTTACCTGTGTATCTTTATTTGTGGTTTTTACTTATTTTGTGAAGGTATTGTAAAAATGGGCTATAATTACCTATTTGTAATTTGTGTAAGATAACTTACAATTAATTTTTAATATTTTAACTATTAGAATTCTCATTTTCTCACAATATTTGTATATATACGTGGCAAAAAAAATTTACCTATTTGTATATCTAGTCATACTTGCATGGAAATCGTATATGAATTTCGAGCCTCAAACGAAGTACTTATTGCATATAATAAAAATTGTCTATATATCTACACTCTTAGAAATCCGGAATCCTTTATGTCCACTTTGGTCCGTAATCCAAATGCAAAGGAATAGGATCTACCTACAACTTGTCCCCCTACCAGTGTTGTGAAATTCTCGGAAATCTCATTTTGAGATTCTCGTTTCCTAGAATCTGTGAGAATCTGTGAGAAACTGTGAGAATCTGTGAGAACCTGTGAGAATCTGTGGAAATGTGTAAACACTGTTACTAATATAGCCTACTTTTACATACTCAAACATGAAAAATCGCTATTTAATCAACAAAACCAACACAATTTGATTTTTGGCAATCTCGACAATGCCGGAATGACAAGTTTTAGATTTTATTCAGGTTTTTGCAAGGAGTAAATATAATTAGCTAGAATTTTGATTTTTCCACCACACTAAGCAGCTCCTGAGTATCAAACTGACTTTCTTCCTCATCAGAGACATTTCCACATTCTGATATGGACTCACTTCCTTCGTGGTCCAAAACGCTGCGAGAGTCTGAGTCTGAGTCCAAGTCGCTTTCCTGCTCAATCATCTTAGAGTTTAATGAAGTCTGCCCCCTGTTATCAGCGATTTTTGGTGGAGAAGGTCCATAGTAATCATCCAGTAGAAACTTGTTCTTTCGCTTTCGGGAGTTTGCCCTTTGAAGCTTCATGTTGAATGCAAGATTCACAAGTTTTCCAGCACGAGTATTTGTAAGACGATTTCTCTTGACGTTGTGAATGTGCTTGAAAGTGCTAAAGGTTCTTTCGGTTGAAGCGGAAGTTGAACAAACATTTAAAATTGCAATAGCTACTTCCACTAGCTTTGAATGCCCAGACAAAAGTCCCCACCAACTGACTGGTGGCATCGATTTTGAGTCAAATTTCCAAAGAAATGGCTTGGAATATTCTTGACTTTTTGTCCGAAAGGATGAAAGCTCTTGGAGAATAGTGGCAGCAGGAATATTATGATGACCACAAAATGAATCCAAAAAATCCATCGCAGCAAATGATTCTTCGTTTTCCAACAATGATCCCTGTGAGTGAGGATCCAAAAGATGGGCAACTAAATGTAAGGGATGAATACAAAAATCCTTTCGCTCTTGTACACGAATTCTTACAGCCGATTTTCGTGCTCGTTGAGCAATTCAGAATCCAAGAGAGTAGAAATAAAAGCTTCAATTTCTCGAAAAGCAGGTACAACCAAATGAATGGTTGGGATTTGATCAGCTTGGAAAATTTTCAGCCATTTTGAAATAGGACTCATTAAATTGTCGAAGTAGTCCACTTTTTCCCAGAACAAAGCAGAAAGAATAGTCGAAGCGACATCTGACTTAAGTAATTTCTGCATTTCATCGTCAATAGCTAATCTCTTCAGAGCCGATTTTATTCTTTTGAGGCTTTTCAGTGACTCGTTGAAGGATGACCACCTCGTTTTCGCGGATTTTTTCAATGTGTACACAACTTGATTGGTCCCGGATCCAAGTTCTCCTTGGAGGGCATCAAAGTTTCCTTTTAAAATTGTAGAACGTTTAATTTTTGTTACTAATTCTCTAACAAAAATGTAGGATTCCAAAATGGATGACAGCTTCAAAATATCTTGACAAAGTAAATTCAAGCCATGGCAAATACATCCAAAGGTGATGAGATGAGGGTAATTTGCCTTGAGAAGTTCCAACGCTGCCGTCATAGCTGGATCGTTGTCTGTAACTAGAGCCAAGACTTTTTCAACTCCAATATTTTCAATGACTTTGCAAGCCTCTTGAAAGTAAAATTGAGCGTTGTGTCGTTCGGTAGTTTTGGCCAAACTTTTCACTAAAAACGGTTTTGGTGTGCCCATAACAAAGTTGACGACACTCTCGGTCATGAATAACATGAAAAAAACTTGTTCACCCTTCTACGTATTTTGCAGAGATTGACAAACAGTATCAAATTAAAATTTTGAATAGCTTCACATTGAAAATTTGAAGTAAAATAAATTACCTATGATTTGTGTACGTATCCATTTGAATAGTTACATATTTTGCCGCTTCAATTTGCTTATCTATTGATTTCTTCATGTTGGAGTACTCGTGATCTAACAAACTAGTTGATAACTTTTGGCGACCAGGTACCTTCCAGGCAGGGCGAATCTTCTTAAAAAATATCTGCCAGTAGTCGTCATCAAAAACAGAAAGCGCAATTCCAGTTTTAAAAATTGCTTTGGAAAATAATGTTTCGACTTCTACCTGTGATGGGAAACAAAACCAATGTATTTGATAAAGTCTTTCCGGTTTAAAGCATAAACAAAATAAAGATGATTCAGAAACAAAAGTTTGATTTTTTTTACATGTTCATTTGTGTTCATATTGTCCAAAAATGAACTTAAAGTAGCTACTTGTTTTTTCACATTTGAATTATCTTGAGAAGAATTCCCCATTAAATTTGTGTCATCTTTTTCTGCCTCTGTTGTTGCTGGAGTTTGACATTTTCCAACGGAATTGGATGAGCTCAAGAGTGCTTTGATATTTGTCGGAATGCTTTTACATTGCTGATTCAAATGATTAAACATCCGAGTATGATTTTGTTGGTATTTTGATGAGCAGTAATTACACGAATATCTCACTATCAAAATCCCATTTCCATCCCCTTTCTCCTCCTTTGTAAAATACTTATAAGCCAGGCCAAAATCGCGGGATTTCCCCTTTTTCAAACAAATATTTGTCCTAAAATTTATAGAACGACTGCACAAGGCCAACTCAAAACTTGAAGTGCCGTACTGTGGAATAGGCAATACATTAAAAGGGGATGGGCACTCAATATTTTCTGGTTCCAGTATTTGGTTTATTGCAGGCAATAAAACTATATTCAAGGACCCATAAATTATGGGCCAATACAATACAATTCACGGACTCTCGAGGCAGGTGCACAGAAAACTTTGTCATGTCTCTATAATGTTAATGTTGGAGCTTAAAATTGTCCTTATTTTTATATGTGGGTTTACATGAGAAGGGATTTGAAAATATTGAATACAATATCCTATATTTCACATGGTCCATATTAGTTGTGGATTCTCACAGATTTCCAAGATTCTCACAGATTTCCACAGATTTCCAGAAATTCTCGGAGCCTCGAGAATCTGAGAAGCTTGTCAGAACCTGAGAATCTGAGAAGCTTCTCAATTCACATCACTGCCCCCTACATGTATACAGTATACATCCGCCGTAATCCCTTGGATTCCGGTGTTCACGAATCCAAGTGATTCCATTACAGGAATCCCGCCGATGTGCTATTCTGAATCGACAGTATTTCCTTCATACTTGATCCCAAGGATGCGCTATTCTAAATTGACATGATTTATTTCACTGGAACCCACACGGATGTGCTATTCCAAATCGACAGGATTACTTTCAAACTTGATCCCAAGGATGTGCTATTCTCAATTGGAAGGATTTTCTTAACTTGAACCGAAGGATGTGCAATACTCAATTGACAGGATTTTTTTTACTCGATCCCAAGGATTTCTTATGCTGTATACTTGGGATTACAAATGCTGCAATCCTGAGGGATTCCTGGCTTGCGTAATCTCCTGGATTCAGATCGATGGTAATCCCAAGGATGAGGCTAATACACTAAGAGAATGGGGGATATACAAGGGATTCCGGTCAGCCGGGTTTGGGATTACATTAGGATTGACAATTTCCTAAATCTCTGGGATTCCGTTTTTTGTCAATCGTAATGTAATCCTAATTCAAAAGCTTATACATTACGTGAATGGGGGGTTACCATAGGATTACAGACAGTAGTGGACAATTAGGATTCTGGATTTCTTAGGGTGATACTCTACACACACAAAGGGATTAAGGGAAGTTGTCCGCTCAAACTTTTGTCCGCTGGGATTTCCATTTTGTCCGCTGTCCCGCTGTCCGCCAAGATCACTCCCATCAAAATGACCGCACAGTGAAAGACACACAAAAGATGATGCGCGATTGTTAATCATCGACGATGATTCGTCGTGTTTGTCAAAACAACAACGAATATTATTACAAAAACAATCCCTTTTTAATGGTCTTAATTGCGTTTTACAAAAGATGTGTTTTCAGAGACGGAGGATTTCGAGCCATATATAATAAAATGAGTTGATTAAGATGGAGATTGAAAGCGCCGCAGATGAATTGTTTATAAGTTCAAGTGGAAACGGCTCATTGTCAATGAAATATGTGAATCGCGTTGTGGCAGTGTGATGGCCATGGCACACTCACGGCCGTTGCAATCCTCGTCCATCCATTTAAATTGAATGATTCAACCTTCTGTCCTCATTAATCATCCCAATGAGCTCCAATCATATTCATTGTCTGCCTAATATCCCTCATCAGGAGATATTGTCACAATTGTTTTAAATGTAATCTCGTGGACAGACACCAAAGATATCAAACGAACGAGATTCGCCACCACACATAACATAACATTTATGCAGAGACTCGCATATATTTATTTATATTCTCTGCGTAATTGTGTGATAATGTTATTTTCCTTCGCCAAATTCTCTCACTCTTTAGATCGATCTAATAAACTAATAAACTAATAAACTAAATTAATATAATATGGAAATGGTGGGATTCTCGGACACGATGACAGCAGTCCAGTTTGGGGTGGTGGATTATTTCATATTTGGGCTCGTTCTGGTCATCTCCGCTGCCATTGGATTTTGGACGGGTTGCCGAGGTGGCGGAATGAAGACCACCGAGGAGTTTCTTATGGGCAATCGACAAATGTCCGTGTGGCCTGTGGCCATGTCCCTATTCTGCAGGCAAGTCAACATAGTCGGACTGGCCGGAAGGGGCCCACGGGGCGACTAATGCTAAATTTGTCAAGTGGGGCCCCGTTTAGTATGTACGTACATGCAATTCCATGGGGGGCCCAGTGGGCGATCGCCCACTAGCTTTTATGGCCAGTCCGACTATGCAAGTCAACATAATTCACAAAGGTCCACAATTATTTCGATATTCGATATTTTGATGTTTTGATGTGGATGGATTGTGTGTGTATAGTTTTGTGTCGGCGATAATGGTGCTGGGTAATCCGGCCGAGACGTATTTATATGGGACGCAGAATACGGTGATGATCCTCTGCTTCATTCCCGTCCTCCTCGCCGTTCAGTTTTTCTATCTCCCCGTCTTCTTCACCCTCCAACTCGGCTCGGTCTATAAAGTAGGCCAAAATCTATCACATTTCATTCATGTGCACATTCCTATATACATAAAATTCCACCAGGAAAACTAATATACTCTCGATCCATAAACTTTATACGCTTTTGTGAATTTATTGGCTCCGTCCCTCAGAAAAGGTTTTTCCTTGCAGGATGGGCAATTGTCAAGTGCGAAAAGATGGCACAAGATGGCGAGATTCCATTGGCGAGATTCCATTGGCACTTATGTACAGCAAGGAACTCTGCAAGGAAAAACCTTTTCTGAGGGGCGGAGCCAATAAATTCACAAAAGTGTAGAAAGTTTATGGATCGAGAGTATATAATGGCCGTTTTTTTTGTTCTATAGTATCTGGAACTACGATTTAGCAGAGGCACCCGCGTTTTCGTCTCCTCTTTGGCCATCTTCGACATTGTATAAAACTCTGCCCGATTCTTTTTTTAAAAAAAACTCTTCTATTTTTCAAGAAAAAAAAACGTTTCTATTGTTCAAAAACAACTTTTCTATACTTTTCGTAATGAAATTTTAATAAGATTCTTGAAAATGCTTATGCGCGCACAGTTGTTTTACATGGCCATCGTCGTTTTGGCTCCCGCTCTCGCTCTCAAACAAGGTTAAAAAGCTCTCCCTCGCACCTGTGTTTAAAATTGTAATTTGCTAAAAAAAACAATATAATTAATTAATTATCTTTAATTGTGGGAAGAAAGTGACGGGGATTTCCACGCGGATATCGACGGCAACAATTTTCCTCGTTTGCATTCTCTACTCGGCAATTGTATATAAAATATATAAATCCAATTTTGATTAAATCACCCCAATTACTTTGTTTTGTTGACAATATTCTATAATAATAAATATGATTAAAAATGGATAGGGGGGTTTGAAAGCCGTCATTTACACGGATGCGCTACAAGCAGTCATCATCCTCGGCTCCATGACGATCGTGGTCATCAAAGGGATAGTAGACGTGGGTGGGTTTGGGGTCATTTGGGACCGACTCGACCACTCTGGTCGCATCCAGTTCATCAAGTAAGTACTTTACTCTCTCTCTCTATAAGGATTTTTAAATAGACCGCGTGGATTTGTATGATTATGATACTCGTTATGTTTATTCTGCATATATTAGTTTTGATGTGGACTTCCGGACACGTCACACAGTGTGGACGAGCATCATTGGCGGTTTTGGGACGTATTTGTATCTGTACGGGGCAACTCAGAGTCAGATCCAACGTTATTTGAGTCTTCCCTCCCTTTCCGCCTGTCGAAAGTATAAATACGATTGATTCATTTCCTTTGTTAGTTTATAATTGGCGCGCAATTCTTTTCGCAATTAGTATTCAAAAAATTTAAGTTTCTTTTTTGTCAAATATCACCAAATATTCTCTTGACCTTTGTCGTTTTTTTTGTTTTGAAAGGGCGCTCCTCTGGAATTTCCTGGGTCTCACTTTAATCTCAATCCTATGCTCCGTCGCGGGGGCGGTAATGTACTCCAAGTATTTTGATTGTGACCCCATTGGGAGTGACATGGTGACGAGCTCGGATCAGATCCTTCCTCTGTTCGTCATGGAGACATCCAGTACGATCCCGACACTCCCGGGTCTTTTTGTTGCGGGTGTCACCTGTGCCAGTCTCAGGTGAGAATATCTCCATCACACGACTAATACGCTCATTCCAACTAAAACCTGGGTTGGAGTGCACCACCGGTCGACGATAGTTCCTCCGTGCTTCCTCCGTAGTTCCTCCATGCTTCCTCTATGCTTCCTCCCATGCTTCCTCCCATGCTTCCTCATTAAGCTCCGCCCCCTCGGCAGGTTAGCTCGGCAGTGTTGCTACTGACAGTTTCCAATGCTTCCTTCACTCGATGCTTCCTCTATACTTCCTCCGCATGCTTCCTCAGTATAATCAGCGGAGGAAGCATCGAGAGGAAGCATGCAAGATACGAAGGAAGCATATAAGTGATACTTGCACCTAAAATGTCATTGAAGTGCTTCCTCTCGATACTCCCTCCGCTGATTATACGGAGGAAGCATGCGGAGGAAGTATAGAGGAAGCATCGAGTGGAGGAAGCATTGGAAACTGTCAGTGGCAACACTACCGAGCTAACCTGCCGAGGGGGCGGAGCTTAATGAGGAAGCATGGAGGAAGCATGGGAGGAAGTATGGGGAGGAAGCATAGAGGAACTACGGAGGAAGCATCGGGAGGAAGCACGGAGGAACTATCGTCGACCGGTGGTGCACTCCAACCAAAACCTGTAACAAACGATGGGATTTCTATATCTAATATCTAATTAGGGTTACGTGGGGTAAGTGTGGTTTGGGGCAAGTGTGGTCGACGACCTTTTAAGATTGCTACCAAGAAAATTGGTCCCACGTTTGTTTTGGAAATTGAAGTTGAGATCACTGCCGACCTCCTGTCAAAGTTAGAGATTCGTACGTTGACTACAAGAGCAGCAGTGCAGGTCAAAAGGGACGAGGTCAAAAGAAACTACTTTTTGAATTG
>JAIUND010002592.1:0-21300 GCA_034699125.1 Gisinianus flammeolus
GTGACAATGCGTTTTCATAGAATTACTAATAAGAAAATGCTATAATATAGCATTTTTCATTGAAGAACCATCGGGCAATGAGTCGATCAACATGGGAAAGATGTCTTTCGTGAATTCCTTTGGGGAATTATATTTAAAGTATATCTTATAAATAATGTTGGCACTAAATCTGTTTACCTTCGTTGAAAAATATGAGAATATGTAGTTTCACTGATCTCAAATTCGGCAAGTATTATACAAAAAAAGGTTAAGTTTTAAGTGGTGTACTGCACTAGAAAAACAGAAGTAAACGGGGAGGCAAAAGGCGACTCGTGATTAGCCTCGATTGCAGGGTATATATATAGTTGAAGAAAAAGATAAACGAAAAAGAATCCCGTGTTTCGCGTAGCATTTGCCGTTGTTTGTCTCGTAAAATATACGTATAATAAATCATACAAATGTGTAGCGTAATGGTTTCAAAGTAGGAAATTGTTCTAGAAAAGAGTGTAAAATATGCAAATTATAATATATTGAATATGTAGCTAAAGCGTTCAAGATCGATTGGTCCCATTCTGCATTGACTCAATCCATTTTTCTCACATGGGCAGTTTCTATGTAAATTGTCACAAGTACTATTGTATTGACTGTTAATTGACAATGTGAACTTGTTTTGTTTTCGAATACCGCATATACTAAAGTGGAAGGCTCACTACTGTGGCCAGACAGTTGAGATTTGGTCACCGTGATTAAATCATCTTTTCAGAAATATTTACAGTGCAGAAGCAGAATTCCCTTGTGCTGAGTATATTTTTCGAGTTTTGTGTCATATATATTTTAGATTATTCTTTAGATATTAATATTTAGAAGATTGACGTCTGAAACAATAAGCAGTGTGTGGATATACGACTTAAATATGGATTTTAAATTTCAATTTTTCGCAATCATATTATTTATAGCTCTCACATCATGGACAGTAATGGCGGACACTAGCAGTTTTTCCGTGGACTCATATAATGTGCCAAGTGTTCCGCAGCAAAGTTACGGTCAACCGGATGTCAGCTATGGATCCCCTCCTCAACCTGCATATGGTCAGCCAGCTCCAGCTCATACTGCTGTGGGTGGCACTTCTGCAAAATTTCATATTTGGGCTGTGTTTGCTGCATTCAAGTTGATGGTCGTGTATCTTTTTTACATTCTTTATAAAATTACTTACCTTGGCGTATATACTCAAAACGCACAGCCCTTAGAACCAGCCCCAGCCCCAGCAAAAGGTACAGGGAGAAGAAATGTTGACCAGAATATCTCGAATGTTACGCACCAGTTTTTTCATCAGTTATTGGACGGTAATACCTTTATGATATTTCTGTTGACGCAATCACTAAAGAATTTCCATGTATGAGCGGATAAATGCAGTTTCACCTAATTATTAATGTTTTTTTACTGGATTGTGTAGGCGACTTTGACATTAGTAAACTTATTGCAAAAATAAGATGACGACCATCCCATTGACCCTTCACATATTTATGACTTATTTATCTGTTTACATTTTGTATTTAATTTCACTTTTAAACGGATTGAATAAACCCATTCTAATTCACTTCCGAATTCTTTTCGGAGAAATCAGCATGTTTTCAGAAATGTGTAAACACATAAATCATTTGGTATTTTGAAAACCGTTGGATGTACCTATTACCTATATGAAGAAATTTACGTACGTATACGTACTTAAAATGCAAGAAAAAAATTGTACTAGTTGGACATCAATTCAAATTGCGTACATACTTTTACATCTGCAGCCTGTACAAATATTTTATTTCGTAAATATTTATAGTATTATTATATGTAAATATCATTCGTATATTGAACACTCAGTACATGTAAATATAATATTGTAATATCCACAAAGTAACTTAACATGACTCCATTCATACATTCTTAAGTATGTAATAATAAAGCTATAAACATAATAGGTGCACATATATACATAACACAAATGACTTGGAATGCTACGAAGATGATTGAATATAAAGGGCAAAATTAAATGTCTGAAGACCGTTGGCAACGAAATATAAATGCATACATTTTCTATATATAACAGAAAAGACTCAAAATGCAGAATAAATTATAAGAGAGAATTTCCATAAATCTTTAAATTAGCAGTAGTGCAACAAAAACATGGTTTCTCATCAGTTCATAAACTAACAACAAAATATAAGCTGACATATGACAGTTGACTAAAAACATTTTATTTATGATGTTCATTAACTAACTTTGGCAGCATTGCATTATGAAGAATACAGAAAAACTTAAAAACTTTCATATCAATTTTTTAAATTGTAGCAATGTGAAATAATCTACTGCTAGCAGCTATATTCTTTGGGATAAATTGCGAAAGTGAGATTTCAGTACTAGATTTGCGTATACTTCCTACAGTATCTACCTACATACATAAACAATGTACAGGATATACGTACATCATCTAAAATTGATAAATACAAATAACAATAAATGTTATTAGAGCGAAATTATAATATCCATCGATAAAATGAGAGAGATAGATTGAAGAAATAGAAGAAGGGGGATGGAGTTAATTTAATTTAACATTGTATGCCTATCATAAATATTTCGTCGTTGCTCTTGAACTTGTCTTTTCCATTTATTTTGTTGATGACCAACACGATTAAGGACGGAAGACGTTCCACCAGGCCCTTGACTAGTAGCAGCTGGAACTGGAACTCCTGTCATGCGTAAGGAATGAGTGGTTCGACCTCCTCCGACTACCTCATCCTGGAAAATTATTCAAAATTATTCTCGAGTCAAAATATTCGCGTACATTAAAACTTTTTATACAGGCTTACGTCCTCATTTGTATGCTCCTGATAGGAAGCTGTGGTTTTAATCCGCTACAAGAAGAAAAATAAAATAATATAGAGATGATGTCAAATGAGGTATGGAATTAAGATTAATAGATGAAAATTGAATCCTCCGCTTGTTACATACTTTGTTCAGCAGTGGGTCCAAACACATCAGGAATAACATGTATGTCATCAGGAGCGAGACAATGCCTATCACCAGTATCACTACCACCTTTTCATTAAAATCAAAGACATATTGCATTATTATACTGAATAACTCATTTCAAATACATCTACATAGATATATAAGTAAAGTACATGTGTCTACATACTTTGATAATACACATGTCACAAGTTTAACACTGTAGCTAATACATGAGTAACAACAAATCGATATTTATTACATAAAATGAAATGAAAAGTCCTCTTACTTTAATGATTGTGGTATTTCTACTTTCATATTTACATTCACATCTGGAACAAAATTCTCCTTCTTTCCCTGCAATTTCTTTTTCAACTTGCGGGATTACGACAAAGTCACAAGTGCTGTAAATTACAAAATGTGAAAGTTCAAAATTAAGTACACATATGGAAATGATTAATATATTTTAAATATCCAAACGCGAGTATATCCTTACGTAGATTTTCAAGAAAATGATAAAAATCAAATTAATTGTTTAAAAAACTTAAATATTTTTAATTACCAAATTGTCCCTTGGCTAATATACAACTTTCTATTTGTCTGGGATACATTTTTTGTCACGATTTGGGGATCGGGACAAACACATTTGCATCGTGTGTCATCGTATTGTGCCTGTATAAAATACACAATCACAGAATGAATTCATAAATTTATATTAGATACCTATATAGTAAATGAGTAGGTACTATATATAAACGCACTTAATTTATTTGTTCACTTACATTTGTACTAACGATGATACCCAAAATGACTAGAAATATTCCTAAAAATTGTGATATTACCAATTCCAGACGCATTTCCACTTTTTATTTACTTGTTTATAAGTTGACAGAGTAAAAGTCGAGGCTAAACACAATTAACAAATTTAACATTTGTTTAGTGACTTACAAAGTGACATTGACAGTTACGTACAACTATTTGAGTGAAAGAATATAAAAACAACAATTTGACAATAACAAAACTTGACATTGAAAGATAACAAAGCATTACAAAAAAAGAAATCGACGTACTTAAAATTTAAGTCTTAATAGTCTTAAATATTATACCTTTTTTTTATAGTAAACGCGTCTTCCTTGTGATTATCTCTTTATCCAGTATTCAAAATAATTGCACAACACAAAAAAATGTAAACTTGAAGATAAATGATATGATAACTTTTATTTTTGTGTGTAACTCGAATCTTCGAAAAACTTTAACTATATATAAGACTATACCTTAAATTCTTCATAACTGACGAGCTCAACTTTTTTTGTAGGCGCAATTTGTATTTGCAGAGCAGTATGGCAGTATCTACTTGAGTCGAATGATGGCAATCAAAGCTCAGTTTTCAAAGGGAGGAAGATACATTTCCAAAGGCCATTGAATGCCATTGATACCGCACAAGAAATATTGGAATATATAAGTAGATATACTTTTGGTCCAATAGTTAAAATTAAAACTGTCAAACAGTGGCTATATAATACACAATTAATTTTGTTAATTTTTCACAGTGTTTTCGTGTGAATTTCCGTTTATGTGGTGAATGGTTTACACAGATTCAGTCAAAAATTATTATTATTTTGACATTTCATTCCCCTATGTGAGTCTGTGCTGTGACACACATAATCATTGTAATATTTCGTCCTTAATAAGGACTTCTTATACCTGCGTGGATAAACATTTTGACAGTTAAAGTTTGATATTCTTGAAAAATATTTGACATAATATATTGGCAGACCATTTCAACACTTAAAATGGCCAAGGGAACATCCAAAGACAGCGGTACGTATACACAATAAATATAAAATATATACTTATACTTACATATAAATTCATATTGTTATACATCATGTGTGGCATTATATTGTCAATTTTCAAATTATAAAGTATTCTTAATTATTGCTAATTGTCTTTTTGTGTTGGGCTATGTACATTGTCATTATAGTAACTTCTTCAGTTATCTCTCACGCACATTCAAATGTGAACATATAGCAGTATAATAACCTATAAACACAAATTAGCTTTTTGCTGTAATTACAAATATGTACGTATACTTTAACATGTTGGTAGGTAAAGGTAGGGAAGGTAACCATATCGCAAAAAAATCTATAAAAAACTTCTTGGGGGTATGTGATGTATAGTATATAGGCATATTTACTTGGACGTTTAAAGTAGGAGGGGAGCAACACAGTGAGATATGAATGATACGACGGTCGAGTTGAGGGATTCCAATTAAGAAATTCATTATATTCACATTACTACATACTTGCGACAGTACAGTGTATTTTATTATCTATTGATTATTTCCTGTATTTTGGAAAGGAAATAGTAGTAGAAGTAGTCTCCATATATAATATAAGGAAACTAACAAGAAATTTCATCGTTTACTATATATAGAGGCTAGCTTGAATTTCAATACATATACACCCGAAAATACAAGACGGGCAAACAAATATAATTTTACACATGTTAATTTTTTTTATAATATAGGAATTTGTGCCTCCGTTCTTGGATTTATTAGCAAGATGACCAAGGCAACTGATGATGGCCAAGGTCTAGGAACTGCTAGTTTATTCAACAGAATTTGGGCTTGGATTCTTGTTCATTACATTGCCTTCAAGTTTAATGGTATCGAATTGGTCACAAGACATCGGAAACTGAATTTGGAAAGTAAGTACTTAAATTCACAACGAAGTCTCATGTGCAATTATTATATAAGCTCCGCTCTACTCTTTGTGCAAGAAAAACAGATTCTAATTATGACTCCACATTAAAGTTGAATTCTTTTCCATTTCTTCAATAATAATTTAAGGTGTTGGGAAAAGAACGGGTGACACTGCGGTCATTACTGGAGCTGCACGAGGAATCGGTGTAGAAGTTGTACGGAAACTCTTACAGTGTGATATGCATGTAATTATTGGTAAGGAAATATTTTTTATGAATATGTAGAAATTTTGTACTCTTTGGAATTCTTCTAAAAGCGAATCTCCCTTTTTTAAACGATTTTTTTTATAGGTTGTCGAAATGTTTCTGCTGGTAATCAAGTGATTAGTCGCTTAAGACAGGAAGGAGTGACAACTGGAACTGCTGAATCTCTCCTCCTGGATCTGATGTCATTAGATTCTGTTAAAGAATTTGCAAAGCAAGTGAATGCTAAATGTGAAAAAATTAATTTACTAATCAACAATGGTATGAAGTTTTTCACATTGCTCAGAAGATATATATAACTCTTTTACCCATATTACGAATATTACCATATACATACATATGCAGTAGCACAATTTTACATTTGAAATACTACATAAATTTAATGGAATTTCTGTGTTTTGATTTAACAGCTGGAATCATGTTTGTTCCGTACCAGGAAACAGTCGATGGTTTCGAATCTCACTTTCAAGGTGAATTGAATTGAATTGAATATTTAGAAACATCATCCCGTGTCATATCAGTTATATGATATGGTAAACAGAAGACAAAGAGTTCATTGGAAATTCAAAAATTGTGTACATTTTTTTAATTACAGTTAATTATTTGAGTCACTTTTTACTCACACGCTTGCTTCATCAAGCCCTTATCAAAGGTGGGAATAAAGGTATTCGTCATAGTCGAGTTGTAAACGTATCATCATGTGCTTCATACGGCGGATCCGTAGATTTCTCTGACTTGCAGTTAAAGTATGTTTAATTAAACTACAAAAAAATGACTATAACACAAAACCTACTCACATGCCAAATTCACATAATATAACAAACTCAAAATTCTTTTTTTAACTATGATAAAATAGGAGGAGTTATTGCAAGTACAATGCTTACATGTTTACAAAATTTCTACAAGTCATCTTTAGTAACACTGCTGACAAAAAGTACTTGGAAGAAAAAGCACCAGTTCGTTCTTATTCTCTCCATCCTGGTATTGTCAAGACGGATTTGTACGATAATTTGTGGTGGCTACAGATTTTCCGATGCCTTCTTCCACTCATGTTCAAGGTTTGGTCTTCATAATTAATAATTATAGTAGTACACTTTACCTTCCCATGTAAACAAATCGAATAAAGAGATTTATGAATTCAAGAATATTATTATACTAGATTATAAAACTGACTATTGACTGTATATTTATTTGAATAGACCCCAGACCAAGGAGCGGATACCATATGTTATGCGGCTCTTTCCCCCGAACTTGAAAAGGAAGGAGGACTCTATTTGGCAAATAGTCAGAAGCGAGCACCGAATCCAAAGTCAAATGATGTAAAATTGCAGGAAAACTTGTGGAGTATAACATGTGATCTGCTCGATAATAAACTCAACAAGTAATGAGTCTGAAATGGAAGTAAGATTTCGGGAATTTTACAGCACATTAATGCTCAATACTAAAACAAGTAAAACATATTCTTACTTGTGTAGTGCGCAAATTAGAACAAAATTAATTTTTCAGAGAAAAGTTGTCACTATTATTGTTATTGTTTTAATATATTATATTAAATTACTTACTACGTACTACTTACACGTAGTACTTAAGTTTCACTATGGAAGACAATCACGCAATCCTTATATTCGTACGTCTTTCGATATGTCTATGAATCACAAATTATGTAAGATATTTGATAAACAGAAATGCATTTTATGTTTATTCTATCACAACGGTCTGCGTAAAGGAGTACTCATGCCTTTTCTAAACTACATAAGGAGTTTTTGCAATTTTTTGGTATTATCTATATGCATTTGATAGTATGTATTTTGAACACGAAATATTTATATTCCAACACAACTAAATCAATCTAATAGATTCTAAGTTAAAATTTCTAAATGCATTTAAGTACCTCTATGTATATGTAGTATGTACTAATTGAATCAAACTATTTATTATTTATTCTCTACTCAAACAACGAATTAAATAACAATAAATTAATACTTTTCAAATATATATATACTTTGTGTTCGTTTATTTTAAGAAATGAGTTTTGACATAATTATCGTTAAAGGAAGGCATTCACTAGTTAGATAATATGTAATAATTAAGCTGCATTTATCTAGTACCGAATTTTCAGTCTTTAATTTATAGAAAATGAAATTTATACATCTACACGAAAAAATATCAACACGTTTTATGTGGACAGCGCGTTATGTCCTCATTTTCTCTTTCGCTCTTTCGTCGAACGATTGTCACGTAACATTATCAGATTTTGAAGTATCACTAATTTTTGATTCTAACTTGTTAAGAATGTCTTCATCTTCATCTTTATAGTAGCGATGTTTCATTGTTCTGTACTTTTTTAGGAAGTACAATGCCTCTAATTCTTTCACAACAAACTCACCATGACCCACTAGTTTTTTAATTTGTGCATCGTCGTTCACATCCTTATTCTTCAAAAACGCTCCATGACACCTCTTCCGAAAATAAGGATAGCCTTTTGGATAGTCTCGACCCATGTACAGCAACTTGCATGTCAAAAACAAATAAAAAATGAAATACACTGCTGCATAATATATGGGGCTAGAAAAAACAAAGCGATTCTATTTAAATTATATTGTCAACTTTTGTGTGGAAGTGTGTGGATACTTACCGTTTTATACAATTGTATTACTTTGTGCCTAAGTTCTGGATTTGGCATTACAATAAAATTACTATCTTTAGCGACTGTAATTAATGTCAATTGGAAAACTAATGACAGCAGAGGATTAAAAATTCAGAATTCAGAACTGATTCCAGAGGAGTTTGAAATTGCGGTTTGTCCTTTCAAAATCTCAATTGCGGGATAGTTGAATATTTGCGAATCTTGGTCTTGTCGAAATCTCAATTGCGGGATAGTTGAATATTTGCGAATCTTGGTCTTGTCGAAATCGAAACATAACTTAATTTTGTCCTGATTATTCATCGAAATTTCAGTGTTTAACAATCGTTTCTGCTGTTTTCATACATTTGTTAAAGTTTGGTGTGACACAGAGTTCAATTGATTAAAATTTTAAACTAAAGTCTCCGTTTATGAGTACAGAGAATCAGTCTACACAAACGTCAGGGAAGTGAACGTAAAAAACTGTATCATCCATCTGATCCATCATGACGACTTCTACTGACCAGAAGGCCCAGATGGCCAAAGTGGACATGTCAAATTCGGGTCGGGGTATCTGGCTTGTCAAGGTACATTATACAATTTTTATTATGGTTATATGTTTTTTGTCTCGCAAAATTTCACAATTCGTGGTATTTTCTACCCAATTGTGACAACAATTAAAACATTCTTGCATATACTTGAAGCATTGTATAGAAAGATATACGTAAATACCTACTCGTGTACACGGAGTGTAATGTATAGAGTATTGGGGCTTTCAGTGTAGTAAATACCTATGCATGTGTCTAATTTGCATTTGATATTTTTATTTCACAGGTTCCAAAGTATCTAGCAGCCCGTAAGTCATATTTATTTTTATTATTTTTGCCCATCTATAAAATGACTTGAGTGAATAAGGCATTAAATTGTACTTATGTCTAATAGAAATTTTTATATAATCAGAGTTTTGTTTATTCAATTGTTTATACTATAACAGGCTGGGAAAAAATTCCTGGGAATTTGGAAGCAGCAAAATTGCGTATTACAAAAACGGCACCTGGTCAACGGCCTCAAGTGACATTATCGCTTAGTGAAGCTACTCTCTGTATGAAAGAAGGAGACGAAAAAGATATTCCGAAGGAACACGATTTGATTGTTGCACCTGTGGCAAATCAAACCTTGGGAGTTTTTTCATACAATCACGGTTTGTTCATGACATTTACTGAATGTTATCATTGAATCCCTAAAACTATTGCCATACATACTACCCACACATGAATTGTACAATGACTGTAATCAAAATAACTAATAATTATTATAAAACATTGTGTAAGAATAGAAGATGCGGATAATACACGGGAACCTATGAAAATCTCAATGGAAGGTAAAATTCAACAAAAACTTGAATGCCGTCCTCATGCTGATGTTAAATACATGATGTTGAAGCAAGAAGAAATTAAAAAAGCAGCCCAGGTAAGTTATCACACGTGGTATATTTTTTGCTACAGTTTTCTCCGTGCTATACACAAAATTCATGTATTTAATTTAAAGTACTTTTTTGTTTTTTTTAAAGCCTGTGCGTCAAGTTAAACGCTTGTCGGGAGTAGTCAACAGTTATAAGCCAGTATCAAATCATAAGAATAATGTAAGCATTTCATTCATCCATTTAAAAATTGAAAATGCAACCAATCTTTATGGAGTTTGTAGTGTTTCTTAAATTTGTTTTATTTGAATCCATTAGATTGAATATGAAGAACGAAAGAAATCCGAAGGGAAGAAATCGAGAGATGATAAAGACAAAGTTCTTGAAATGCTCTTTGGTGCCTTTGAGAAGCATCAGTATTATAATCTTAAAGATTTGGTTCGATTAACCAATCAACCTGTCGTAAGTTATTGGAGAAATTTTTCCCCCGATTAATGTTTTCATTTGGAAAATCTAGCTTCTTAAAGTTTGAACTTATTCTAGTAATATGGTATACTATTTGTTTCAGGGCTATTTGAAAGAAGTTTTAAAAGAGGTATGCAACTATTGTGTAAAAAATCCTCATAAGAATATGTGGGAGCTGAAACCTGAATACCGGCATTATAAACAGGACCAGGAGTGATTTCCATGTTATCACTCATTCAAGCCAACCAAATTCAAAGAAGCTTTTACACAGGTGTGAAAAATGCCTACAGATATTTAACATTTAATGTATATCGATCGTCATTGTCTGCTGTCAATGATGCATTTGAAATTATTCAAGGTTATACGATATATCACAACAAATCCTTTATTTTGATTACGTAATTCATTATTCCTGAAAGAATTACATTTACATGTGCGTCAACCAATATATTTCAATATCGCACATCAATTCTCTTGTTTTTTTTTACATTTCAAACTTGAAATTGAATATATTATTTTGGAGAATAAATTATTTTTTTATATGTTTTCAACATTGTTTCCAGCTAAATTTTGCAACATAAGTGTTCCTTACATCCTGATATATATTTATGCGTATAAATAAAATGACGGAAAGCGAAATGTATGTATAACTAGTATTTTGATAAACGTCTAGCATTTGATTTATTTACTTGTTTTTCGGTCATCATTCGATATAGTACTAGTATTTTTTAACATCTGTTCATGTATAAACACAATCAATCATTGATAGGAAGTTCAATGTGTTAAAATTATTGCATGAAATTATACATTGGTAGGTATCTTGTGTTGGAAACACTCAATTTACATACAGAATAGAGGATACTGAAATACTGAAAAGCTACTGTTTAAAGGATCTTGTAATTACAATGAAGGGAGTAGTATTTTATTTCTCAGACACACATTTTATTTGAGGATATCAATAATACTTCCTGGGCAATATTGCAAAACTCTTACAAACATTTTATCAAGTCTTTATCGTACTCGGCTTTAGGAATTTGCGGCAGATTAAATGTCTTAGCTATAGTTTAATTGGTAAGCTAGAAATTAAAATGTCACAACCTTCGTTGCCGAATTAGGAATTTAGTATTATTATTTCTTTCAACCTTTAGTATTTAGCACAGAATTTACCGAATGGTCTATCGCGATATCGTACACATTATATATATGCTACATATTATCATTATTCTTAAGGAAGGCGATATTTGGTTATTTGCGTTGTTAACAGATGATTATGTCTACTGAAATTACATGCTACATCCAACTAGTAACTATATAGTCTTATTGTTATTGTATAAGATTTGAATTTGTAAGAAACATTTCTCAAAACTCTTAAAAATATTGTTTTCAAAATTCACACTTTGTTATTACAAGGGAAACCTTTCACCATTAGAAATAATACCTTGAAAACGTAAAGCTTTTATGATTTAAAGGTAATTATAAACGAGTTACAGGTTCGAACAGCATTTATCATATAAAAAATAAAAATACTCGCCTAAACAAATGCTGAATTTGGATGTACATATATGTAATTACCCATGTGTGCCAAGTGAATCACAATATTTAAATTATTTTTAAGTAAATAAGTACTTAAATAACTGAATTATTATTTGTGCACCTTTTAGATTTTGAGATCGCTGTTTTACAAATAATAAATAAATAAATAATGTATTTAAAGAGAAATTATCAATATATTAGATAATACATCCTAGTATTTTACCGTGTAAATTTTCATCCGTTACGCTCACAGTGCTCACACACAACAGCCGTATTTTAGAGAGAAAAGTGCATTACTCGCAAAAAAAGGAATCATAACTAAATTCGTTTCTCGGATCACCTATACTGTTCATCTTCTAAATTATACACATGCAAAACAACAATATTATTTCGCACCTATTTAGATTGTGTATTACTTATATTATTTAAATAAAAATACAAGATATCTTAAAAATCTAATTAATTAATAGTATGTGATGTGTATCCACCGACAATATAGATAATTTAACTTTTAATTATGACTTAAAAAGGAATTCTGTGTGTACAGGCATACTTAATGAAAGATTAGAACCAAAAATGCCTTCAACTTGGGATGAAAGAGTGCTGGAGTTTTTTACATGGGTAATACTACAGATAGTAATCACAATAAAACGAGGAGGCAGAATGACTACAAAACTTTGATGCCGATTCATCACAGCGATCGAAATGACAATGTTATTGGGTTATGTACTTGAATGATATTTACAATATCATATTCTATCATTCTGTCAGAAAACAATTAAGACGTAACATATATATCTCGGATCATTTAAAACATTTTTAAACATCAGCACCGAAATCATAACAAAGTTCATTCGAAAACCATCAATAATTATTACTAGCAACAATATCAGTATAAATACTAACTAAATTACTGACAATAAGATATATTAAATTTATAGTTAACAACTTCTGGTATAATTTTGCTAAATAAGCAGTGTGATCACAACTAACAATGGTAACCTGCTATGAGTTTCGTATATTAATTTTCAAGGTTTCTTACTATATATTCTCGCCGATTCGCTCTTTTAATTCAATTTAAAATCGATAGCGTATATTTATCTTATAAGGGATTTCAATAGTGTATTACACCAAAAACTACACATTACCGTGGTCAATCATAACTGTCTTCGACACGCTGTCAATAAATAATAATAATATAACAAATGGATAAGTGGTTTTAAAATTTTTGGTGATATTATATTTAGTGTTGTTTTGTATATAAATTATTTGGAAATGTGCCACACAAACCCCCTTGAATTAATGATACAATATATATATATATACTTATATTTACTAGTTTGGGAAGTCCGGTACTTTGAAATGGTTGACAATCTTGTACGTCTTTTAGAGAAAATATTTTGCGTTTATTCCATGACATGTTTTGTGAAGAGGTACACTGGGGCGGATTTCACGGTGGCCATCATCATAATAGACGACTACAACAATTTTCACTGGACGTCGTCTGTGGACGATTATTTAAATTAAGTGCTTGGCCAGGATTTCCTTCAAATTTTGACATTGGTTCTCTTGCTTTCGCTTGCTAATTAGTTAAAGGATAAAAATGAATAATTAATAATTTAAATATCTTACTTATTTCATTCGACCTATAATATAGGTCCTATATATACAATGTTGAATGTTTTGTATGCATATAAAACAATCAACATTGTCTAACACATACTTTCGTACGATTTGACAGTATAGTAAAATAGAAATATGATGACTACCTCGATGAGAGAATATGCTATTTCCATGAACAACTTTTCGACGTTATCTGCTTCTTTTGCCGACGTTTCCATAAAATACATATTATTTCTAAAACACAAAAGATTCCTTGTTATTGCATTACTACTCTATGTAATATACAATAAATGTCACATATTCAAACGTATTTTAAGTATTTTTATACTATACCTTTGTGCAAAGTCTTCGCCTACATAAGTTGGGATCTCTCGATCTTCACGATCAGTCTTATTGCCTAAATAATTTTTAGTATAAACATATAGCACATCAAATCAAACCCTTTTTCACTATTTTCATTTTCCACATATAGATTGTATATGTAATAGCACTGAACGTACCAACAAGAACTCGTAATACTTTAACATTTGCATACTCTTCGATTTCTCGAAGCCAATCGGGTAAACAATCAAATGTAGGTTGTGAACTAACATCGTAAACCAAAATTAATGCATGAGCAGATCTGTAGTACGACTGAGTGATCGATCGGAATCTTTCTTGGCCAGCTGTGTAATAATTATACATGTACGATGATTATGATTAGTACAAATGGAATTAAGAACACGGCAATATTTTAATCATGCACATAAAAAATTCCGAGTATTTCTATTACCTGTATCCCAAATCTGAAGCTGGAAAGAATAGAATAAAAAACAAGATTACATATCATATCGTATGCGTATATCAATTATAGTCGTGTCGTATATTAATGGCTCTCGGTTCTTAATTATTAATGTTTG
The DNA here is from genome assembly GCA_034699125.1 of Gisinianus flammeolus. NCBI lineage: Eukaryota > Metazoa > Arthropoda > Collembola > Symphypleona > Katiannidae > Gisinianus > Gisinianus flammeolus. The sequence goes on from JAIUND010002592.1 coordinate 14,507, forward strand.
TGAACTCACTTTTACTTTTTCCCCATTTATATCAACAGTCTTAATCATGAAATCTACCCCAATCGTCGCTCCCTGGCCGGGGGGAAAGAGACCCTAAATAAACACAAATCAACATTATATATTAATTATATATATATATATATAAATAAACAGTCAAGTTATCTGTCATCACTAACATGCATGCACATGTTATATCATAACATTTGACATTGTTATTTAAAAATTTATTTTTGCTTATATTTACCTGTGTGAATCTTCGGACGAGACAGGTTTTCCCGACCCCCGCATTTCCTTTAAAAATGTGGAATAATTTATGATTACAATTTAACAGAGTTTTCCGGAAATATTTTCTGAAATAGATATAATAATCTATAATACACATTGTTTGGCAAACTTACCAACAAGAACCACTTTAAATAAGAACTTGTAATCTTCCATGATGAATAAAATCCCCTACAAATCATGTACTAACGAAGAAGACTATTGATTTATCTAATTAATTAAACTACTAACTTTGTCAGCTAATAAAATATATAGATAGTATATATAGTGTAAAAATGTAGTCTATGACCTGTCTCTATAAAAAGGTAACACAATAATGCATTCACCTTTTAAATTTAACGAGGCGAAAAATGTCCACATACTCATCAATTATATCTGTTAAATATTGCCTCTGTGCTGTTGTATAAATCAAATAATAATAATTATTATTTATTTATCTACATCTACGGTGTCGGTCTATGAATTATTTGTATATATAAAACTTTGTGAAGGACACAAAAATATAGATGTTTTGGTTGTAGATTTGCGGCTAATTGACAATACGTTGTTATTCTTTATAAACTTTCTTGGGTAAACACTACAAAAACTGTAGTAAATTACTACTAGTAATGTTTGTGTCAATGTTTTTGAGTGTCAATCTTTCATTAAGTTAAGTAAATACACAAGTTTAATTATCTGTAAAAAAAAGTCTGTAAATTATTTACTTATAGCAAATGACTTTTGGTTCTGATTCAAAGTAGAGATGAGAGATTTTACTAAAAATTATAGAGGAGCCTCCTCTGATGTTTGAAGAGGATACGGATTGATGATTCAAATATGTAGGTATACTTACGTATGTGTAAGATATAGAATAGATAAAGTATAGTGTGGCGAGATTCAAGAGCCAAAACTTTCAATGCAATTTTTATATGGAGTATGCACTTACATTAACTTAAATAAACTCAATAAACTCAATCCTGAATCGTGATGATTTTCCAACGGAAAATAACTTTTAAAAATGAACTCATTTCCATATAATAATATTCCTACGTGTGTTTCTTTTGCATCCACAGACAGACACATTATAACTATTTATTCCTTTGCTCTAAATACCCGGTATATCATTATCGCAAGTCTCCCCTATGCGACGCGACGATGACAATTGACAATTGACAATTGACACCGCTTTATAATCATCAAGGTGATCAAGGTTTTGATGATTAATGATATTTAGCATTAAAAAGTCATGACTATGAGTCACACGCTTTCATCATAATATTAAAAAAACTGCAAATTAAATATAATTATAATGGCTCATTGACGTAGTTTTGCGTATATACACGTACGGCAATGCATGTCCCATTACAAAAATAGTCCAAGTACTTACACAAAGGCGTGTTTATGTGCCTTATATAAGTATATTTACCGTAAACACTTTACGTACTTTAAATGATGGGCACAGGTAATTGTAAGTACGTTAATCTTTAAGAATTTAGATTCAGTATATGTTTTTATATTATGTGATGAGGATGAGTGGGTTTGGGTAGTAAGTAAATACTCAAAATACATTGATTTCCTCACATTATATATATATACAATTTATCTCATCCTCATGCACGTACTTTGAGTAAATACAAAGGTATTTAATCAACATGTCGCTCATATACCAATATATGATATGCATACACTGATAACATTATGTCACGCGTATTTTCATTGTTAAAACTTGTATGAAGAGCCAGCAGTCAAGATATATATCTGCATGTATAACATTTTTTTTTATATTACTATTCTCGATATAGAATTTTTAATCGTTCGCAAACTATCTTGTTTTTATTACTTTCATTCCAAAAAGTATATACGAGACCGGAGAGTCGCAACTTATTGCTTAAAAGATTACCATATACCATAATAATAATATAATATATGTGACACAACTGTAATTTTCAATTATTGAGTGTATATATGAGTGGAAAATTTCCGTATTTTGAAACACAAATATACACATTCGAATTTCGAATTGAATAAATTTGGAATTCATAATTCATCATTTTGACTTTTGTGAACACTTTCATCATAGCCAATAAATGAATGAAAACAACCAAAACAGTTCTGCCTTTTCCAGGCTAACACAAAATGCTACCATTTTTACTAGAAGAATCACAGTACGTGCACTATCATAACTTACATAACAATATACCTATACTTAAATTACTTAATTATTAGGATTTGTAGTTTGGAAATTAATTTTGTTAAGTTAAAGTTAAGTTAAGTTTTATTTAGAGTCAACCACATTAGTGCATTTGCACTATAGTCTTACTGCAGGGACATCATCTATTAAAGAAGATAACTCTAATTGTTGTGTAATTGTTTATCTCATCATTTGTGATTTCAGGACTTAATTCAAAGGAAACCTTCGAAAAAATTACAAGAACATGACTATGATGAATATAATTATCAAAAATTTGGTGGCGAAGATACTTTGTTGAATGAGGACGGAGAAAGTTCTAAAATGACGTACTTTTATTCTTATTCATATATTCTCTTCAAAGTTTTAATTGCATTCTTTTTGTCATATACTGAGCTCTAATTGTGTTTAAAATTGACAGATTCTACGGCTCCATCGGAACTGCAGAAGGAATACAAAGTGAATTACGAGAAATGACTGAAGAGATGCCTCAGGGTAGGTCAAATTCCGAGTCCCCACCTTTACAACTCGTTGATGAATCATCTTTGTTGCTTCATCACGAGGACTATGAAGAAGAGAATTATCCAGATATGGAACCCAGAACTCGGACGAGACGTAAAAGTAACTTAAAAGTTCCAACAATCAACATATCTCAGGACTTTAATTTTTTAACAGTGGACACTTCTTATGGGTAAGGAAAGATTCGAGATTTTCTACCATATTCTCTCGGCAAGAATAAATCATAATTAAAATCTTATCATGTTTTTCAGGAGCTATGGAGGGGGTCATCATTCAAGTGGTTTTAATTTTAATGGTGAACCAATGACTCCTGGGCCAGTGAGTCCAACGCCCACATTCGCATCCAGTTTTGAATTCCATCATCAACCATCAAAAAAATTCTCGTGGAAAAGAAACGTCAAAATTGCCATTCTCGTCATCGTTTTCATAGTTGCTGCTGTAAATGACATATTTTCATCATTTCATTACATATTAATGCGATATGTGTGTGACCTTTGATTCCTAATCACGATTTATTTTGAAATGAAGGGTCTCATTACTGCCCAAAGCGAAAAACATGAGTATTTTTATCCAGTTTCTACAAAGGAAAACAAACCCTTCCGTAAGTTCTGCATGTCTAATAAACAGCTAAATCTATCAGACGTGCGTGTATATACGCGTGATGTGCTCAAGTTATATATATGTATAACTTTGGTTTTTTCAAATATAGAGATCCCCGTCAAAATGCCAGAACCATTAATAAGAGCGTACCCAATTTTATCTGTGACGGTCAAAGGGGCTTTCGTACCTGATTCATATCAAAATGTGACAGAACATCAATTAATCATATCAATAGAGAGACAGGATAAAAAGAAGAATGTCATTCGGGTAAAAAACTTTGAAATTTCAACCTAAATATGTACAAATTCTATTCTTTTTGTCTAAACTCTCATAAATATCGTCATTTTATCCAGTCACCACAAAAATATACACCTAAGCTATAACAGCATATTTAACATGAACTCTCTCATTCATAGACAGTGAGTAAAAAATGGAGACTAGGAATTGTAGTTGGAGATACTTCAAGTTCCATAGCCGAATCCACACGGAGTACAATATTCAATTTGGCAAAATTAGATTGGAGGTACAACAAATCGTATTTTTTCTCACATATACTGCTTGAATTTATGAATTCATTTACTTATGATTAAATAAAATGTAAAATCCTACACTCTATTCGTCATATATTTCGTTTGGGGGATTTTATTAGTGAAGGAGACTACGCATTAGTTTTTCGTACAAACTCTCCAGAAGTTGTTCCAGTGGCAATCTCCACTAGACTTATTGCTGAAGGAATTGAGAATGGAGCTGTGTATGGTGCAGGCGTGCTGGTTGGACTTTACATCCTTATTATTTTCGAGGTGGTGAACCGAACTCTGTCTGCCATGTTAGCAGCAGCCGCCGCAATTGCTGTTTTGTCATTTCTTAATGAGGTAAGATAAATAAAATCATTGCCCAATCTGTGTAAATATATACTCAATTGGATTTGGAATCTATTTACATCTGTATACCTATGCTGTGTATACATTATATGTATAGCGTCCAACAACAGAAGAAATGGTGTCCTGGTTGGACATGGAGACTTTAATCTTATTATTCTCAATGATGGTTATGGTGGCTATCTTTTGCGAGACTGGATTCTTTGATTATTCTGCTTTCGTGATGTACAAAGTACTAAACTTTAAGCTTATTGTTTTCAGTTTGTCATATAAGTTCAAATCTATTTTTATTGGAAAAAAAAATACTCATACAACTAAACAAATATTGTTCCTGTGTATATTTTCAGATTACGAATGGTCAAGTTTGGCCTTTAATTAGTGGCCTTTGCTTTTTCACAGCATTCGTCTCAGCATTCTTGGACAATGTCACGACTGTCCTCCTTATGACGCCGGTAACCATACGGTGAATTGACTTTCTTTTATTCACACACTCAGCAGGTGGTTCAATATATTTAATGCAGATTTTCATAATGTTTTTGTTTTTAAATGGGTATTAGAATTTGCGAAGCAATGACATTAAATCCGGTCCCAATTCTCATTTCTATCATCATTTTCTCGAATATTGGTGGAGCTGTCACTCCGGTTAGAAAAATTTCATGACTCAAAGCCTCCTATATATAATGTCATATCCAATTCGACAGTCTCAAAGTCAATCAAGTATGTTGAATGTAGGTTGGCGATCCCCCAAATGTCATCATTGCCAACAATCCAGAAGTTATAAAAGCTGGAATTGATTTTGCTGCATTTGCACTTCACATGATTGTCGGTATCATTCCTGTCCTTATTGTGTCCTATATTCAGCTCAGAATTACTTTCCGGTCCATGAAATCCCTTCAATTTTCTGAGCCTTATGAAGTGGCAGGTATACAGATGTTTACACATTTAAAGAATTTCCACACATATAATAATACAATACAGTTCATTAAAATTGATAATGATTCATCATCAATGATGGATTTATTGTGTTTAGAATTGCGAAGGGAAATTGAAGTTTGGTTGAGAGCAGCAGATTCGTTGTCTTCCTACTCGAAAGATGAGAGTCACGTCCGGACACTTTTACTTTCCAAAATTCATCATTTGAAAGGCAAACTCAAAACGAGGATCAGAATGGGAGGGTTAGTCATGTCTAATCTAATTAGTCTTGTCAAAAACTTCAGTTCCCCAAATCTTGTCATTCGTTTTTCACGAAACATTTTAATCCGATTTCTATAGGCAGACTGAAGAAAGTTATAAAGCTAATCTGTTGGAATTAGAAATGAGTGTAAGTCATGCAGGCATAGTTTATTTTTGTTCATTTACTTCTTATCATATATTATTATATATGTGTATGTGTAGGTATATATATCTGTATATGAAACTTCATGTGTCCCTTTATCTTTTATTGCAGTGTAAAATCCGTGACTGGCCTCTTTTAATAAAATGCGGGATTGTTCTGACTGTTGTCATCCTCATGTTTTTTCTTCATTCAGTTCCTCAATTGAATTTGTCCTTGGGCTGGACGGCTTTACTTGGAGCCGTTTTTCTTTTAATTTTGGCTGATCGACGAGAGTTGGAGGGGATTTTCACACGTGTGGAATGGTCCACACTCATTTTCTTTTCGGCCCTTTTCATCGTCATGGAGGTATACATTTTCCACATAACTACATGTATATATAAATACACACTATAAAAATGCTTACTGTTTTCTCTTGAAACTTGAAATGAAATCTTGTGTAGGCGGTGTCCAAGTTGGGACTTCTTCGGTGGATAGGAAAACAGACGGAATTAGTGATTCTGAACGTGAATCCAGAATCTCGTCTGACTGTCGCCATTATAATTATACTTTGGATATCTGGGATTGCATCCGCATTCATTGACAATATTCCATTCACAACGATGATGATTCAGATTGTGACTGGTGTTGCTGAACGTGTGGATCTTCCGCTACAACCCCTCATTTGGGCTTTAGCATTTGGAACTTGCCTGGGTGGAAATGGAACTCTCATTGGCGCGTCTGCCAATGTCGTTTGTGCGGGGGTGGCTGATCAACATGGTTATCGATTTACATTCATGGAATACTTTCGGTAAGGATTGCATGGGCATATTTTCTTCACAATATTTTACATGTGATAGTAGCAAGAAATTCGATAAAGCTAATTACATTTATACATTATACAACCTAATTTCTAATTTCAGGATTGGATTTCCAATGATGATAGTCTCACTGGTGGTTGCTACTGCGTATCTGATGGTTTGTCATACAGCGTTTTCATGGAATTACTAATAAGAAATTATAAAATGTATTGTTT
>JAIUND010002593.1:0-21276 GCA_034699125.1 Gisinianus flammeolus
GTCGTCATCTCATCGCATTTAATGGAGGAGTGTGAAGCACTGTGTTCCAGATTGGGGGTGATGATCAAAGGTCGCTTCAAATGTTTGGGGTCCCCGCAGCATTTGAAGAGTAAATTGGGTGAGAGATATACTCTCGTTGCGCAAATCCCTGTACATTCTCGAGTAAACGCGACAAATTCAAAATCAAAATCAAATTCAAATCGTCCTGGACCCAGCACCAGTAGTTTTCCACCGTTTGGTTCTGGATCTGGAGAATCAGAGCATTTGGGTGCTATTGACGATCTTTGGGATGTCCTTCTCATGGAATTCCAAGCATTTCTCAGCAAACGATTCCCAGGTTACAAACAAGATGAAATATAATATGATTAATATGTATATAAAGTTAAATTCTCTGGATTAAAATAGTCATTGGATCATTTGTTTTGTGCTGTGTTCAGGTTGTACTTTGAAGGACTCGCATATGGGTTTTGTTCAATATCATTTGCCGATGGAGAACACGCCGTGGTCTAAAATCTTTGCAACGATGGAGGAAGCCAAGAGAATATTCAATTTGGAACAGTACACGGTGGGTCAGATTGATCTCGAAAATGTTTTTTTCAATTGTATTCAAAGTTCAGAGTCGTAATAATTTATAGAATTTGTTTTTGAAGAGTGTGAAATGTGAAATAATATGTAGAAAAGTTTTGTGAATGATGGTAAGAAAAAGAAATGAGTTACACCGTACAAAAATGTGTATAGTTTTACTTATTTCAATCGACAATTGAGACAATTAATTTCGTAGTTAAGTTTAGCCTGATAATTTCATGCCACAAGGTCACGGAAATTCAACTTTATTCCTCTATCTTCCCCGCTAGCTGTAAAGAGGACTATATAAACAGTCGGCGTTGAACCAAGTCAAAATTTGATATAATTAAGCTCAACTATTTGCATATTAATTTTTTTACATCTCATTTGATTTTGTGAGCAACTTCATTTTGTTTTTGTGTCCTGCAGAAAATATTTTTTTCGTGTCATATATAGTCATAACAATTGCTTGCGTGAATTATTGATGCTGAATTTCTCACATGTTGAGTTTTGATTTGCGAGTTTGAGAATTTTTTTCGCATGATAAAACCCACCAAGTTTTTCCACATCAGCCGGCTATTAGCAAATTGCTAATAGAAATTTCATCCACACGTCCGAATACAAAAAGTGAAAATTGTGATTTCGTAATCGAGCGATTGGAGCGAGCTCGATTTGAAGGGGAGGAGCCGATGAAGATGAGCCGAATACGCGGGAACTTTTGGGGTATATTCTAAATCTTTACATGTGTTTTCAGTATGGATTTGTGCAATCCGGTGACCAAAGAGACAGAAACAAAATGCGGATTTGTAATGCTGCCAAAAGCCTAGACGTCAATCGCCACGAGAAAGACGACCAACATCGCACTGAGCCATCGAATCGTTTAAAATCTTTTACTACCTAATTATATTTACTAAGCGCTTCATTTTTAATCGCGTTTCAAGTAGAAATCTGATTATGTCAGTTTGTCTTGAGTTGTTTGTTGAGTGTACCGCCTCACAGCTGATTGTGAGTAGAATGATCAGTGATTTGTCTGTCTGTCCACTTTTATTCTGAATTGTGGATATGGCCACAAATTTTCATCCTGGTGATGGCCGATCTCGACGTGAATATATGCAAATCAAATGAAGCACCAACATTTTCCACTGGCAAATTCAACAGACTTGACGACGATGAAAACTCGCCCACATGACCAAAGTTCATTTTTGGAATTTGTGAATTGTCGAAATAATCCAGAAGAAATGTGACTTTTTGGGAAATTTTTATCATTGCTACAGAATAGCATGATGCTCCATCCCTAATTAAAACTAGATATATCCCATCACTTCTATATATCTAGATTCAATTAACGTCCTACACATAGTTTGCGATTCTCAAGTAAATCCATCTTTTGAAAATTTTCATTGACAATCATGACATTCAAACTCCCATTTTTCCACACACTTATCACTATATATGTTCTCATCAACGTTGTTCATCACCTCAATGTAATATTTTCATATAGATCAAGGAAAAGGGCAGACAAAAGTGGGCAAGTTTTTATTGTGTGAAGGAAAAAGTGAGCCATTTCAAGTCATCTGACAAGAGACGAGGACAGTCCAATTGCTTTCATTCCAGTCAAGAACACAAGAACCAGGAGCGTCATGTCCTCTATTGCATTTCACTCTGCAACTTTGAGCCCGGGAGCAGCTCGGCGTTCGCTTTCTTCCTTTATTGTTCACAATTTTCTCTCCTCAATTTAATTATTAGTTATCATTAATTAATTGTGTATGTTCCAAGGTCAACGCAGTGTCAACACCTCATTTAAAATAGACAGATTTTGATGTGCATGTACAATTAAGTCTGCTCTCTTTTATACAATAATCAACTTATTGGTTTCACATTTCCTCATCATTCCATTTTCGACGGGGGAAAAGGTAAGGAAAATCTCTCGTCTCATTTCATTTCATTCATCTCACACACTTTTATTGCTCTTGGTCTGGGATTTGCTTTATGAATTTTTTCATGCTATTAAGCTTCGTCGTCCGTTTTTAATATTTAATATTTGAACTATTTATTTCCCTATATATAGTTAATTGTCGTCATCCCATTTTGAAAGAGGCGTGTGTGTGGATTGAAAATGAACAAAATCATGGAGATTAGTCGTGTGAAATCTGCACTGGAGTCGGCCGGTCTTACGGACAAATATCTGACCGTTTTTATACGTAAGTCACTCGATCATATACTTGTCATGTTTTACATATAATTAACAGTTAAAAGCCCGATGAGTCGATGAGAAAATACATACACAATTTATATATAGAGATATTTGTCCTGTGTTTTATATATATATATATACTTACGTACACTTGTGTGTATAGAGAATGAAATGGGGGATTTGTTGGTGGAGAAATGCCTGATGAATCCCGGAATGTCACATTTAATTGGTCGGATCATCCCCATCCTGGGTCATGAGGTCAACTTTCGACTCCATTTCCTCCAGCTACAACAACAACAACAGCAACAAAAGGCGGGCGGTTCTACATTCACGGTATATAAATAATAAATACAACCAAACTCGTTTATCCGTATATTTCGTCAATTCAATTATCATATATAGTTATTATGGAATATACACACAACACACGTACTATATGTTTCATTTTCCCTATATAATGTCTAGAAGTATTCTCTGTTTTCTCAATCGAGTCATATATTATGTAAATGAAATTTGGTCGACGATATTATTAGAGCGGTATAGTGTTTTGTATATATGGGCTGTGTCAATTTTTGTAGTTATAATATTAATGTGTGGGGTATATATATGTTTGTATAGGTTGTCTCAAAAGGGGTAGTGGAGAAGGGAATGGCGGAGATGAGGGGACAACTCAAGGCACTCGAGGCCACCTTCAAAACTCGGATTGACAAAGTGGAAGAGACGTTGGCAGAGATGGAAGACGATAATGAAAAGGTCATGATGATGATTATGCTTACGAGTCGCTAAAACTATATAAAGTTTCCGCGATGGACAGATTCGTGGGAATGGCAATGGCACAAGTCGAAGAATATATATATATACGACGACATGTCCATTTAATCACCACACATAATATACAATACACAATATACAAATATACCATTTTTCTGTAGAATTCTTTTTTCATCTATTTTATTCTTTATTCTTTAATTGATATTGTTTACTTGTATATGTATTATTCCGTTTGAAATTGCAATTTTTTATATAGTTTCTTTTGTGAGTAATTAACCAATAAATCAACTCAAGTCCTTTTAATCAAAATTACTCTTTTTTGTGTTCGTTATGGATTTGATGGGCAATGTTGATTTCGTCGTTTCATTGGCATATATTGCGAACAAATACTTAAAAGCAAATAATTGTGTGGGAGAAGTGACATCAAACGAATCAAGATTTAAGAGAGAGAGAGAGAGAGACAAAAATTTGGAGGAGGATTTAATGATTTAGAATGAGAAGAGTCACAATTTGTTTCACTAGGAAATCCACGAAAATCGGCACAGATTCCCGTTCAGCAGTGTGAAATCCACCGACGCTCACTGCCATCATCGGAATTGACCTCAACATTTGTGAGCAGTGTCGTCGAGCAAGTGGGAGAATTAATCCAGCGGATGTCAACCCAATGACTCGTCGCAATTCCTCCGCCTTCTCTGTCACCCGAAAAGCAAGCTGGAACACGGTAATGTAAATGATTGTTCCTTCCACATAGACAATGGAGTAGAGGATGGCCAACAATGGATTTTTATTGGAGATTCGAATGGCCGAGAACCCGCCCACAATCGTTGAAAGCAGAAGGTTCATTTTGAAGAGCCAGAGAACGCGCGCGAAAACCAAGTTCATGAACTTGAGTGTAGTTTCCAGTTCTCGAAAAGTCTGCAGACACTTCAAAATCAAGCCCAACGATGGCCGATTATTCTCACTACTCACAAAATCCCCCAAGACAAAAAAAAAGCGTGACTTTTAACCTTGTGAGACAATCGATTTGGCAAATATATACTGTCGAGCCAACAGGAAGTGGCTCAGAGCGAATTAGTGAGAAAAAGATCTTTAGTGAGCAAGATCGAGCAATTTATCTTAAATATGGAAGTACTTGTCTGATGATTTTCATTGACAATTTGCTCTGACAGTCGTTCTAATAAAACATTTTGAATTTTAAGTCGCTTTTGATTGGCTGCGAGCGAGTCAAACTCCTCCCCTTGCTCACTCAAGATCTTTTTCTCACTAATTCGCTCTGAGCCACTTCCGGTTGGCTCGACAGTAGTCTTACCGAATTTTCCAGATGACGAAATGTGTAAAATCTGGGAAAGTCATTTCAAACGAGAGAATGATGAAAACCAAGTAGATGACCCACGCGACAATACCAAAAAGAGAAAATGTGTCCATGGCTAGACAAATGGAGACGCTCCAGAAATTCCTTCGATTCCCTGACACCACGGAAATCCAAAGAATCGGAATATCTGGATTGATCACGTACAAAGCCGGGTAGATGACGAGGATGCCGTAAAGTCCAAATGCCATAAAACAGATGATCAATTCCATGAGAGTTTTCTTCTTCTTCTTCTTTTTCTCTGGTTCGCTAGTTTCAGTTTCCATTTCAGTTTCAGGGTTAGTTGGGGGCGCAGTCAACTCCAACTGGTCTGAAAATGCTAACATAAAGCGTTTTTACTTGATAAGTAAAAATCTATATTTTCTTGAAAAAATGTGAGAGAAAAGTAATGTGAAAGATTTTATACAACTGTGACGGATCTTGAGGATTTCATTGTGGACTTTGATGTTCAGACTCCGCTCCACATCAAACAATAACCAAATGATGAAGAAAACCATGGCATAGCTCACGCACAGGATGACCATGATGGGCTTGAAATCCCAATCAGATGAGTCTGACACCAAAACAGACTGAGACATCCGAAAGGTCATGAAGATGATTTGACTCGCAAACAACAATTGCCATAATTTGAAAAGAAATTTCCTCCACGCGGACTTTTGATTTTCCATTTCCCTCGTCACCGAATGGAAAGTGACTGGAATCAAATTGAGCTCGGACATCATTGAAAATGCCCTGTAATTCCATTTCAAATCCAACAGCGTCAGCATTCTACGGACTTTTTGCTCGAAAAGTGTTGTATTATATTATATGTACTGGGGGGAAAATGTGGAGAGACTAAAATATAGAACAATGATGAAAATATTGAGTGAAACAAATTGCGCTGTTTCCTTCTTGAAATTCCTGCAAAAACTGCTTTACTTTTTTCCTATACACGTAGATACGCCTTCCTTTCTCCCTTTTTGTTTATGACATTTAATAGAAAGTGGAACACAACGTGTTTGTTTTTGGAATTTCCCAAAGAACTGCGCACTTTGTTTGGTTTTGATTAGACATCGAATTATGATGGACCCGATTATAACAATTATTTTAATTATTTTAATTATTTTAATTGAAATATCACCAGTGACGCATACGACGAACTTTCGTTGACTCGGGGTCAATGACCCCGAAGACAAAACGAATCATAATCATGTTTTGATTGTAATCTTTGATGGACGTTCATATCCATGATTATCCTGTTGTTTCAGCTTTCGAGTATATAGAAGCCAAGCACACAATTAGAATTAAGTCCTTGGAAATAATTTGTTTCCCTCTCAGACCTTTCATTATTTCATTATTTCATTATTTATATATAGGTAATTGTACGGAACCATTTACTATATATGTACATTTAATTTTATTGAACTAATATACTGTATATTTGAATTTGTTCCAATTTTCTTTTCTTGTATACGGAAATCCGAATGCGCACTTGCAATTATTTTAACTATACGACATTTTCAATAGGTAGACAAAATTCCAGTTTCCATCCATCCGCATTAATTAATAAATGGAAAATAATTCGTTTCTCTCTTTTGGACCTTTCATTATATTTCATTATTTATAATTGTATAGAGAAAGATTTGCGTATATAGTTACATTCGATTTTATATTATTTGTTCCAATTTTCTTTTCTTGTATATTACGAAAATATAGGAAATTGGAATGAATTTTTGCAATTATTTTAATTACGACATTTTCAGTATCAGTTCGAGTATAACGTTTCGAGCATTGTTCGATTGTTCCCACAGTTGCGATTTCCGGGATTTGAATCGTGCCTTCCACATTTGACTTTTAGTCTTCCATGTGTCTCCGACCCAACTCCTTTGTACACGATTGGGGACATGATGCAGGATTTTGAAGCTCAAGCACCACGCAGCCACTAATCCACTCTGAAGGAACCAATAGAAATCCGCAACAGGAGTCCCCGAGAAACGAACGGAGGAGATCAGTGAGGAAATGATGAGGGCAGTACAGGCCAAGCAAAGGCCTCCACCATACAAGCAAAAGGCAGACTGAAAAAGAGAATTTGCCCGTCCCCGATTTTTCTCTCTCTCCGCCTGAGCGGATCGCTCGTGAATAAAATCCGGCCAAAGATGTCTGTGAAGAGGAAGGTGATGACGACGGAGATCCCTCAAACTTTCCACAATATGGAACAAATCCCTCCAGTAATTATACATCCCAGACGAGAAAAACCTCCTAAACTTCCCCACCGTCAGTCCCAAGTTGGGTGCAGTGAAGCTCATCCAATAGCGAGAAATCGGGATGGGATCTTGAGCCATGAAAACAGTCTGCTTCTGCTTCAACTCAAACGAGTACGAGTACAATGGGAGTAAATGTTTATCCCGCACTTTAGTTACATATGCAATCCGATCCTTATCTTTCACCCAGTTGGCGGCTTTATACTGATTGTTAGTATACGCATTTTTGACGATCAACTCGATCACATTCAGAACTTTGTCTCTTGTCGTATTACTGTTTTGTTTGGTATTTGTATTGGTATTCGTATTCGTAATGGATGTTAACATGTTCCGAAATATGGAGAGCAAGGCATCATCTTCCTGGTGAACACGCATACACATGTATTTAAAGTCCTCCCTCATCAACTCGTCAAAGCTCATACCTTTGTTCAGGAGTTTTGGTGACATTTCCGTGGACGTGAGGACAGCCAAGTAGAATTGACTCAGGAGGAAAGTAACGGAAATCCAGAGGCACATGATCCAATGTTGTTTTGTCCTCTGTTCCGGCACTTGTAGTAGAAAGGGACAGAGAACGCTCCAAAGGGCCCACACGAACTCACGTGGGGAGAGAAGGAGAACCCAACGACTCACCAGCACAAGGAAAACGATAGTGGAGATCCCAATGGCAATCCAAACACGGAATGAAAATGGGGCAGAAATGGAGGTGAGGAACGAGAAGGAGGGCTCAGGGAGCTCAGCAATGTACACAATCGTGACTTCCCAGTCACTCGTCGACTCACTCCGTTGGTACATACTGTGGATGGCAGGGGCTCCACAATTTTGACAATCCCAAGTGAGGAAACCACACAGCTTGTGATTCAGGCGGTCCGCCATTTCCTGATCATCCTGAAGCACCAAGGAAATGTTCAGTCCACTCAGCATCTCCCGTATTGGTTTGGACAATTCAATCCCCACGATATTCCCATAGTCAAATACTTGTCTTGCATGGAAATTGGAGTGATGGGAGTATTTATTATTATTATTATTAAATCCCTTCCCTCCGAGCACCGCGATCCTGACAGTTAATTCGCCCAAGTACAAACTTCCCTTGGCTCTCCGGATTTCTCTTTGTAGGGTGTCCATACTCATCGTGAGCTCCGCATTTTGATCAAGGACATCAAATTCAAATTCAAATTTGATGAATCTAACCGAGGGCACGGATTTAATCATGATGAAATGAAGGACGGTCATCCAAAGAATCTGCCGTCTCCTTTGATGATGATTTCCTCGAAAATCCATTGCGAGCCTAAGAATGTTTTGTGGGGAGTTGCAAGAGTGTCTGAGGAGACTCCGAGCATTCATCACCTTGGTCAAATACTTCGGAGTGTTGGATTTGGTGGATTTGGTGGATTTGCTATGAGGGATCCGATGTTGAATCGAGAGGATCCAATCGTTGAGGACATTCATTTGCTTAATTTCTACTGCGTAGTAGGACGTGAGACTGAGGACGGACCAAATGGAGTTGTGTAGGAGTCGCGGGTTTTCCTCGAACAGCAAGTGAACCTTGTTCCCTCGCCCGTACTTGACCGATGTGGCATTGTACAAGAAGGACGGATGGCAGTCACTGAAACGTTCTCGACAGAATATTATTGGGATGCCGAGTGTTCCTTGTTGGAATTCTCGCGGGAATTTCGTGGAGAGTCGGCCGGACCAATTCTTGAACAAATGCAGGATCACCACGAACCCATCAAAAGCTCTCATGAATATTTCAAAGGATGCTGATGATGATGACGATGTTGTCAAGGTCTCCACGTTGGAATTTGGGACCGTTGAGGACATCGTCGTCGGATGCGACCAGCCGTACAAAACAAACAGGAGAAAGAGAAAGACGATTCTCAATCCCCGATTGGAACAGAATTCCTTACGCAGCATCATCACACGGTTTACTTCAAGTATCTATAGTAAATAGGGAGAGAAGATGTCAAACTCACGGAGTAGTGTAAGATTAAAGCAAAATTGCTGGTGACTTCTTTGAAATCAATTGCTTTTTCAGAATGCAACAGGAAAGACGACTTTGCATAGGGGTAAACGACGGACTCGGACAGGAATTCAAGCCCTAAAGTTTGTATGTTTTAGATCGTTTACTTGTTGCCCAAACCGTTTGTTTATAGCTTCGTCTGTGTGTGCAAGTAGGCTTGTGTAAATAAACAGTAGCGGTGAAGGAAAATTCAAATCCTACACGGAGACATGTTAAGTTAATATTTAATAGCATTCCTTGTCATTGTCAAACAAATAGCTTATTTATTTAAAGAGAAAATTGCTATTCCATTTCATATACAGGAATTTTTCTTGGCAGCCTTTTCGCCACTTCGCCAGGGTTGCTTCTGATGGATTTTCTGCAAAATATTAAAATATTTGCACAAAAATTCCAAAAAGACATGTCGCTTGACTTTGGAAAGTCCACAGCGCTCGCATGGAATTTCAATTTCGTTTCATTCAGGGAATTCCGACTCAACTCGATTATGAATCGAGTCCCATTAGCAGTTATTTTGATGTTGTGGCATCGGACTTTTGCCCAAGATCAAAGCAAACAAGAAGGAGACGAGTACATGCACTTTGTTTCCTTTTAACTTAAAGTGCAACACCACTCTTGAGCTGGTGTGTGTGTGTGTGTGTGCATTTAAACAGACGAAACACGAACCATGCACGTTGAAATATTATCCACACGTCTTCGTCTCAAACTACACGGATATATAGGCAAGTAATTTGTTATTTGTCCAAATTTCATAGGGATGAGCAAGTCTATAGAATTTGACTCGACGATGGCACCGGCTGGAATGAGAAGAACTCAATTTCCGTTTGTACAGTTTTGTTTTTTTGTCCTCCTATTAATTCGCACCACGAGTTCAAAATCTCCATCGTCTGTTCTGGATTTCATGGCTCATTTCACTCACTCGCAAGTTATCCTTCACTCCCCACGAAAAAATTCGATTGAGTCCACAACACTAGTTCCTGAATTCCGGCGGGAAATTCAAATCCTTTTGGACATCCCCATCATAGCGTATTTCAATGTGAGCAGAGGGAACCGATGGTTATGGTCCACCACAAAACATGGAGACGGCTCCAAAATCCACTTGTCCTTCACCGACTCTCTATTCCAATTAGCTTCATTAGTAAAGGATTTTAATCCAATTAGGGATTTCATTCTAGAATTTGAATTTGAATGGGACGGAGATGGCAGGGAAATCCCAATTAAGAGAACAGGAAATTTAAACCACCTTTGCTCTGCTCCGGAAAACATTTTGAAAGTGTTGATTCGAGCGTGGAGCGTGTCCTCCACTTTCATGGTCCATTTCACTTTCCTTCATCAATCTCAAAGTCTCCTTCAACTAATCCCAATGCCAATGCCAATGCGGACACCAAAAATCCAAGACCAACATAAAGGTCATCACGGGGTCAATGAGCTGAGAGCACAAATCCTCGCCTTGAAATCAAATCTATACCGAGGTCAGGTGACGGCTCAAATCCGGATTCGCCATTCAAAATTCAATCCGCACAAATACTTTTCACAGGTTTTAAGTCTCCGGGAAATAATGAGCTCCACATTCAAAGAAGCCGCTGAATTCAAAATCCATCAGGAACTCGTCCGGCATTTGAACATTTCCCTGATTATTGTATCGGAGGGCGCATTCCCTCAAACACCACCAAACGGGGGAAATTGCGGACATTTCCAAACAAATTGTGTCGACTGCGTCAAATCCCAGCAGGTTTGGAGAGGAGGGATCCAGAAGACGGGCGACTGGAAAATTTCAATTCTCTACCAAGACCAAGACCAGAGGGAAGGGCAAGGGAGATCCAATCAGGGATGGGCCCTTAATTTCCTGCATTGCCTATCCACTCCGTTTTCCATGTATTCTTGGTTGTTCACCGCTGTAGGGCTTGTACTCGCCATCTTCCTTCATTTCCATCTGGAAATGTGTCAAGGGGACTTGACCCGGGCGGTGTGGAGCACTTTACATCCCCTAATCGGTCAAGTCCCCCCTTTTTTGGGCCGCCGCCAATCCTCAGGAAAAACTACTCGAACGCATCTGGTCATCGCCCTATTTTGGATCCTTGCTGCTTTCCTCCTTTCTCAGCTCTATGTCGCTGCACTCAAAAGTAGCAGCATGGCACCACGGATTCAAAGTATTGCCAAGACCCTCCAGGATCTTGTTTCTTCCCGCTACACATTCAAATACGCGTTTTCTGGGGACACGGAGCAACGGAAGATGAAGCGGGCCTTTGAAAACTTGAAATCGGAGGGAAAAGAGAGTTCAATCGATTTGATCGTTAAGCATTGGAATGAAAACTCGACGAAACTCGCACGACTCGTCAATTCCGAAGATGAACTTTACTCCAAGCTTCTGGTGTACTTTAATGCGGATAGCGCTGTCTCCAGCGCCAGCGCCAGCACCAGCGCACTTTACTCCTATTTGATAGAAGATGCAATTTGGATGTCCGGCCGCTGGATGGTTTTCACCCCTCCAAATCTTTTCGTCCTATCCGAATCCAGTCGACGTCTTCTTGCGTCCGGGATTTATCAGTACCTGACCAAGTTTTGGGTCACCATGAATCGAATCCGGAATCTTTTACGAAATAAACTGCCGAGCAACTGGGAAGTCTGGACCGGAGTCATTCAGCATCATTTGGACAGACAGGAACGGGAGGGGGCTGGGAAATTTCAAAATTCCCTCGTTAAATCTGCTTTTGCTCTGTGGCTTTTTGGCTCGGCCATCGCCATCTTGCGATTTGGTTTTGAAATCCATTCGTCGTTCGGCTCAACTTGCGACTTCTGTATTAGCCATTTGGCATTGTAAAAATGAGAAATTGAAGGGTATCTGAGCAGACCAATTGTAGTTGAGCAAAAATGGGAAATGTCGACTGTTTCCTTTCGGTGTGCGGTCGCCACATAATTTCCTGGAGCAATTCATTTGATTGTTTGAAGATGTTTACATTAAAATGAATTTATTTACAAAAATAAGTATGTACTACAAATTATATGACGTCATTTGAATAAAATAATCCTATATACATTTCTCACATTTACCTTATTACAATAGAGTTCTATAAATTACTACATGTTCAAAATTCAAAATGATGGCAATTCAACTAATAGAAATAAACAATTGCATGTGCTCGTTGGGGATTCAGTTTGGGAAAGTGATGAGCAAATTGACCGAGCTGATGACGACGAAATGAATGAAATTTGGCGTGGAGATTCGTTCGAGCGTGTGAAAACTCCCGACTTTAATCCCGATTGACGGGATTCCCCAGATTAATCGCTCCATTTCCTTCTTTTTCTTGATGAATTTGATTCTATTCGCAGTCACCATCATTTGATTCTTCAACCGGCTGAAATTGTTGGGGATCCCAAACGCTTTCTCGTACAAAATCGAGAAAATGATGATGGAGTCAAAGGCGGTCATCGAAGTGAAACTCCCGAGAATCCAATGACTGCGCAAAATCCGCATCGTGAAGAATGAGCAGGAGATTCCGAGCGTGAGGAACACAATTTTAGTGAAGAAAATGCTGGTGGAGAAACAGTGATTGAAAAGATGAAGCCAGAGATAAATTTCCTCAAGTCTCTTCAACATCCGGTTGAGTATTTGTGATGGAGGGCGACAAAATCCAGTTGTGTTTGCATATGAATTCTCAGTTTCTCTATACAGACAATCCAATCCACAGTTTTATATGCATTTTAAAGCCAGAATGTTTGAGGAATACACGAATTTGATTCAATTTGAATTGCTTTCATTTTAATTTACCCGACTTCCCGTGAGATTTCTTTGATTTCCAGTCCACATTTTTCCAGGAAAAGAATCTGAATGAGAAGCAAAACGTTGATGGAAAACGCGAATGCGTAGACAAATACTTCGATGCTCAAGAAGGCCAAATATGTCCAGATATTTTGATATTCCACTGGCAGAATCGAATAAAGCAGCATTTTCCGAGTTGGATCCATTGCCAAACAAAGTACGACGAAAATCAATCCGGAAATCGCCAATAGAGGAATCATCAAGGCCAGCAGTTCTTGTCGCGAATACTGGAAATCCCACGAGAGAAGTTGACGACTTCGTTGTTCAGCTTTATTTGGTTTTTCCTCCATCTTGACGACAGCTATATAGAAAAGCCCACATAATTTGAATAAATCATGTGCGATTGGATAAAAAAAATCTACAGAAAAATTATGGAATGGATGCACAGAAATTGTTTATTTATCAATTACTTTCCATTTCGATGGAGACGTCATCAGGATTTTCTTCATTTTTCTCATTATCATCTGGATGAAGTTGGAAAATCCTATTGAAAGTCATGATCAATTCTTGAGGGTTCTTTAGAAATGCCAAAAATGCTGTCAAGTAGTTAAAACTGTAGGCAATCGTCACTATGAAGTGGAAAACGAAATGGTCGAGCTTGAAATATCCGGACATCAAAATGGACTGAAGGAGTCGGAGCACCAGATAAATCAAGTGCATTATTACGAGAGAGAAGTAACAATTCCAAATTCCCCGTCTTTTTCGATTTGATCTCTGAATTTGACCCGTCTCTCGATTCATTTGAATGGGCAAGAAATTGAGATTGGAGAGGATTTGAATGGCTTGGAAATTCCAACGATTCTCTTCAAACGTCAACATTTTCTCCAAAATTCTTCGGTTCAGCTTTCCTCTGGAAGTTTTCTGAGCTTCCGAATAAATTAAACAATGAAGTTTTGACTTTCGTTTGGAAAGATGAATGACTTTTGAAATGTTGGATTTCCAGCAAGAAAACTCTGTTTGAATTTAGTTTGAACTTCTTGATATTTCTGGATATTTCATGTTTGCTGGAATTCATTCCTTTTGTACTCAATATTCAGGAGAAAACTGACGGCAAATGTTTCCTTACAGACTCTAATGGAGTTTTTCCTAGTTATCGAGATAAATGGACTAATTGTAATCGATTCTTCATAGAATAACAATTTAATTTGCGTTTTTGATATCATTTTTGGGAGAAATTGAGAAAATTACACGTCTGACAAAAGGAAGGGAACGAGCTTGTTAGTTTTCCTGGAAAACAAATTGTGGATTCGGCCATTGGGATTTAGGTTAATTAAGGCTAATTAAGTAATTATACGATGACGCACACAAATATTCCACAAAATCTACTGCGTACTCACAAAATCCGACATCGGATTTCACCAACCGTATTAAGCAATCACAAATTAATAGTGAACGACTAATAAATAATAAGTAAAGTTTGGACCTAAATTGAGGCTGAGACAACTGTTGAATGGTGGAAATGAATGGCGTGATCGACTTTCATTAATTTTTTTCCTTACAAATCTTAGCAGTAGTAAATTACTCAAGACATATAGAAAAACAATTCCAAATTCATCATCTTGTTTGATTCGATCTCTGAATTTACCCCGAATATAATTTTATAGGTGAAGGGAATTGAGATTGTCAAGAATTTTTAGTGGCTTGTGGAAATTCCAACCATTCTGTTCAAACTTCAATATTTTCCCTTGTCGACTTTACTGTGGACATTTTCAGTGAGGCTGAAATCAAGCCGTCCACAGTCGGATTTCTGATGACCAACGGTGGATTCCGATGGGCCACACAGTCGAATAGCCGAGAAAGCGCACATTGTCGTCATCAACAAAAAACCCATTTTGGCGATCAAAATGTCATTTTAATTTCTAATTTTGAGCGTGTGGGCCGAGGGAAAACAATTCAAATTAAATAGAAGAGTTCAAAAGGAAATAATTGATTTCCGATGGAATAAAGGACTTTCCTATATTCTATATTCTTAGGATTTCAAAATGAAGTTTACAATTTCGAATCAGCTTAACGTCTGGAATTCAAATTAGAAAAGAGATTAAAAATTTGGGTGATGGAAAATTTAAAAATTAAGTAAGCATTTTTACTTAATAGTTTCAACGCCGTTTGAATTCTGTCGTGATCATATACTTTTACTTTCTACAACTAATCCTTCATCATAAAAACTGTATTAAGTAATAATAAATATAACAATTCAATAATTGTAAAGGCATTTCTGTAGTATATATCGACAATATCGCACTCATAATACTAAAACATACATAATTATGCTACGAAACCGCGGATTAATTTTACACACATTTTAATTAATTATTAATTATTTTATACCTAAATCTATTAGCCTTTGATAGCTTACAGTTAGAATATGGGGAGGAATGGGCTATATAGTAATTAATTCAACTGTTCACACATTCATAATATAAATCTATAAATAATTCTTATAAATTAAAAGTAAGTATAAGGGAAACTTGTAAGCTGACATGAGGGAAGTCGTGCTTAACTGCTGATCTCATTTATAAATCTTCATATTTAGTTCAGGGATTCGATTTGGATGCTACAAATGTTTTGGCTTCCTCTAAAATCTTGGAAACATCGGCTGCTGTCGCTTCACCACTGTTTAAAAAAAATTCCATTTGGCGAATGTGAATGTGAATGAAAAATAAAAAATGGGAAAAAAGCCCAAATCACACATATATATATTTTTACATTTACACATTAATAATTAAATGTAAATTAAAATTCCCAAATATATAGTAAATAGAATTTAAGTTCAGAAAAGCTGTGTCAAATGAAAGGGTTTCTTTTTCATATATTTTCGCACCTTAATAAAAGAATCCGTTGGATTTCACTGGGATCCGCTACAGACAAATCCAAGATGTTTTTGATACCCGCATCATGAAAGTGTGAAGCTCGACCCCAGTTGAGAATGGTCAATTGAGAAAGATCCACCAATTCCACATAGCGACTCACGAGACCTTCCAAATGAGACCATCCCAGACGACCACAAAATACAATGGTGAGTAAAGCAAAACTATAGGAACAATTCTGGAATTTTTGAAGGACACCCTCATCCAAACCATACGATTTGGCCACTTCCATCAAGGACTTTTTGTGGACGACAAGATCCCGAAGCGTCAGCGCCATATAAAATCGTACATGGCTCATTACTTGCTCGGACTTGACAGATAGTTTTGAGAAACTGGCTGTCTCTATAAATCCTTCATGGACTCCAAGCAATTCCGCAATGTCCAGCTCGGCTGGAGTCAATTCTTTAAAAAGGTCACTAAAGCGCCCCCAATCCAATTTCCATTCTTCTATCACGCAGATCGGCGTCAACTTGAATACGAATATAAAATACCAAAAAAGAGCGTCAAGTTATTCAAGTGTGGAACATTCACAGAGCTTTTGATGCACACACTTAATTTAAAGTACTATATAAATATGTAATAATAATAATAATAAAAATGATGAAAAGTTAAATTAAATCTTTCGTACGTGATACAAAAGGTGTAAAAGATTCTCTGGGACCAATTTACTTGGTGCTCTTGCAAGTTGCTTGTGAATGAAAAGTCCTTGATCCGGTCCTAAAGAAGAACCCAGACAAGCACAACCCAATTTCTCCGGCTTATAGCGAGCTTCAGATTGAGGAGGAACCTCGGATTTGATTAAACTGTGCCCTTCAAGGGCCTTCAAACAATTATCGATCCAATCACTTGATTCTATATACATTTTTTAACATCAATGAAAATGAAAGACATGAGAAAAATATATATGTACATATATCGACTTTTAATTGCATTTGAATTAATATTTCAACAATCAATATTAATTATTAATCTTTTTTTATGCCTTGTGGACATTTAATTTATATATAATTATAATTAAATACCGTTAGAATTTGAGCTGGACATGAAAAATGTGGATTTGTAGTAGTCCTGGACTTGATCCCGAGTTCTGGCGACTCCACTGGCTACCGCTTCCAAAAGAGATCTGGCCATCCCGGATGTCAATGGGGAAGAGTTGGACTCTCCCACCAAATTGGGTTTCACTTCCAACAATTGACCTTTAAATACTTTCCGAGCCGTGAGCTCATTCTGTTTTGAGCAAATCAAAATGCTTTCCCCTATTATGGAAAAAAGATTAAATGAACATGACAATTCAAATTATAATTTATAATTTAAATTATTATATGGATGGACTCAGCTTTGTATATAGAATCTAAGGAATCATTTCAACTATTCAACTATCTATTATAATAACATTTAAAAATTGTTATTGATGATTTGAGCTATATATATATAGATTTACCTTCCGTGTCGAGTCCGTATCTCCCAGCTCGTCCGCACATTTGCTGATATGTCAAGGCGTCCAAAGGTGCACCAAGGAAAACGGGGGACTGGACGATGACTCGACGGGCAGGTAGATTGACTCCAGCGGACAATGTGGTGGTGGCCACGATCACCCGGATAATATTCGTCTTGAAGGACTCCTCCACCAACTCTCTCTCATCATCCAGCAAACCTATATAAGTACACAATCACAAATCATATATACTTAATTAATATTTAATAATTTAATATTAAATATTATTAATTATTAATTCAAATAATCATTTCGAGTATATTTTTTATTTTTGCCCAATGTGGACTTGGAATTTTGTAATTCACAGACAATCAATTAAGTAAAGAATGAAGATAGGGATTTAATATTTAAAGTACATATATGTATTATACCTGCATGATGATAAGCAACTCCGAATGAGACACACCGGCTCAAATTCTCTCGCTTTCCCCCTTGAGACTTGGCCAGCCCCCCTAAAACCTGTTTGATCCTTGTGGTATTCAACTGTGCACGTAAATCCCGACTGAGTCTGGATTGTGTCAATACTTGGGACGTCCCAATATCGTAGAAGGCCTTGGCAATGAACAGTGCTTG
The DNA here is from genome assembly GCA_034699125.1 of Gisinianus flammeolus. Taxonomy (NCBI): domain Eukaryota; kingdom Metazoa; phylum Arthropoda; class Collembola; order Symphypleona; family Katiannidae; genus Gisinianus; species Gisinianus flammeolus. The sequence goes on from JAIUND010002593.1 coordinate 17,908, forward strand.
CTTCTCACATTCATTTTTGGTGGGGCAAAAAATGAGGACACAATGACCAGCCAAAATGGTTTCAAGACTCAAGTATGCAAGGTGATCCACGTCCCCCTGCAATCATTATATATAATAAAATATTTAACATATAAACATAATATAGTAATAATAATTACATTTTACGTTAATGATTAATTACGAACAATAAATATGAGGGCTCACTTATTGTTAAACTTAATTAAAAAACCGGTGTTTAAATAAAATTTAAAATTTAATAAATATAATAAAGAGAGAGGAGACTGACGGCAATGTAAACTTGGAGAGATGGAATACGAACGGGTCGATCGACTCGAGTCCACTCGTGTGCGTAAATCGTGTCCCCTCTCTTGACTTTTTCAACCAGCGGAACAGGTCGAAAGTCGGTAATTTTACACTCTGCATCCAACCATTTGGCCATTTCTTGTAGATTTGGTAAAGTCGCGGAAATCCCAATTATCTTGAAAAACAAACACAATTATTAAGTATTTGCATAAAGTAATAAAGTACTAGTAATAATAAATAATAAAATGCTTAGCTTGAATGATTAATTAAAATTAAAATGAGTAAATGCCAAAATATTAATTAAAATTTAATCATTAAATCAATTAAATGTATATAACTCACTTGGATGTCAATCAACTTGTCCGTCTTGTTACTCTGATCCATGACGAATTTAATTTTAGTGAGGAGGAGCTCTAAAAACAGTCCACGATTTGGAGTGCCGATAAGATGAAGCTCATCCACGACTATCACACCAACTTTCCCCAGCTCACCATCCTCCAGTAATCTATAATTCAAATCATGAAAATCATAATGATTTTTAGTTTTATTATTATTATAATCATTATTGTGTAAAACACAATCGTTTTACACAATAATTGAATAATGTAAGAGATGTGTGTGGGGAAACTCACTTGTTGATGACAGCATTGGCTTTTTCAAATGTGCAAACAGCAATGTCGAGAGCATCAAATCCACCAGGATGATTATCCGAACCGATAAATCCTCCCACAACAATCCCGTGAACACCAAAAATATCCTTGAGACTTTTCAATTTCTCTCGTGCGAGAGAGACGAATGGCAAAATAAAAAATGCTTTCTTCTTGTCCGTCGTCGTCGTTGTCCCCACGATTCTTTTTAGCATCAAAATCTCCGCCACGAGAGTTTTCCCTATACATATATAATTATAATATTATATAATAATCGATCGAATAATACACAATAATTGTAAATTGCATAAAGGTATGTATAGAAACTTAATGCTTGATTGCATATAGGTAAATTAATGCAGGATATATAATAAAAAGATTGAATGATTAATGTATTTATTTATTTAGTTCAAAATTTAATATAATTACCTGCGGAGGCTGGAGCAGAATAAAGAAGATTTTGACCATGAACAAGTACATTTTCATCTGTCAAAAATGTTGATTGCCACTTGAAGAATTCCACGATTTTCTTTTCATGATATTTCTGAAATCATCCCCATAATGATGAAAAAAGGTTATTTGTTTAGGTTGACATAAATATACATATCTTTTTGATACAATATAAACTCACAAACTATATACAAACGAATAAAGATACAATAAATAATATGACCTATCATAACCTAACATAACATAATAATTAGATTTATATTATAAATATAAATGTGTAATAATTAAATGTAGTATAGATATACATTAATAATTTTAATGTACTCTTACATGTAAAATGACTTCCGGAAGCTCCCAGAACCGAAAAAAATCCTCTAGCTTGACTTTGACAGTGGAGCAGCCCATACGCTCAGTGACTCTCTTTCCATTAGAGTACATAAAATAATTATCATGATCATCATATTTGACCCTTTTCCCGAGGGGTTCTCCACTTCGAATCGTACTGCTTGTATTATTTATGATGAGTGGGGTTGGACGGGTCACGGCTGGGGTCTTCATCATTAAATAATTTAATATTATATTATTACTCTCTCTCTCTCTCTCTCTCAGGTCACAGGTTCAGAGTCCGTGAGTTCTATTACTATATGAGTATAGCAGCTGCAACGACCAACAACACCATACATCAGAGGAGAAACTCGTCTTTCGTCTTCAAATTTACTCTCAAAATTCTGAAAAGGTTTTTGAAATAGACATAATTAAGTATGTGGACATGAAATCAATATCAAAATCATATTATAATGGCCTTCTCCTTATGTATATGTAACTTGCTCAACAATCAATGAGGTTATGAGATATTTCACCTTCACAGTGAAGGTGACAAGTTTTCACAATATTACATTGCATATATAGTCTTAATTGTGTAAGTCTTGTATATGATATGCATTATGTAAATAAAATTCAACATTTATTTCACTTACTAAAAATTAGGTATCAAATCAACTTTGACAATTATTACGATGATCAGATTTCATACAAAATGAAAGACTATAATTCTCAAGTAATTTGTAATTCTGAATTGATTCTGAATTATTACATATTATTGCATTATTGGAAATTGTGAAGATGATAAAAAAAGTGGACTTACCGTGTGTTGATGATGAGTTTCTGATATCACAAATATCGTTGACTAAATATGTATAGACACGTTTTAATTATGAATCAAGATGATTCCGTAACTTAATGCTGTTGAAAATTAGAGTTTTCTCGGACAATTTTATGAGTCCACAATTTCCAATTTCAAATTTGCAATTCTTGAAACTTGAACAAGACGAAGACGAGAAAAAAATGAGCCCGCGCGGAAAACGAGTTTGAAATCTTTCGCGACCGCGGCAAGGAAATCGCTGTATTCGGCGCTATGTTGTATAATTATTACTTTTGGTAGGTAGTGGTAATTATTGCTAGTGAATCACTACCAGATTTTTGCTAGTGAAAATTATTGGTAGTGAATTTGCCACCCAAATTTGGTAGTGGTAGTGAATGGTAGTGAATTCAAAATTACAATTTGCTCGTGGTAATTGAGGGTAATTAGCCACTTAATTGGTAATTAATTGGAAAAATTTGAATTTTCCACGCGTTTTTAAGGTCCTTGCTAGTGGTAATTAGTGGTAATTATATCACTACCAACAATTTCCTAATGGTAGTGATTGCTAGTGAATTCAAAATTACAATTTGCTAGTGGTAATTATTATTGCCAATTAATTGGCTTGCTATAGTGAATTTCACTAGTGAATCAATCATTACCAAAATAATTATACAACATAAATTCGGCGCGCCGATTTATATATCAATGAAGGACTTTTGTCGGTGTACAATTCGAGGTTTGTACTGTCGTCGAAATGGCACACATCGAATTAGTGAGAAAAAAAATCTCATTAAGCAAGGGGCGGTCTTACACACCGAGCGAGCCAAT
>JAIUND010002594.1:0-21274 GCA_034699125.1 Gisinianus flammeolus
CAAAGCTCCATCTCTAATACTTTGACCTCCAGAACAGGTCAAACCCGGTCAAATGAAATTAAGGAAAAAAATTATAGTACGTTTTTGAACTTAACAGACGATATACGAAATGAAAAAGGAAAAAGGGAAAATTTATGCAAAATGAGCTCAACTCCACATATCACAGCACACACACACACACACACACACACACAGATTTAATGCGTGTGCTGTGTGTGTGGACTGCTGTGTGTGGAGAAATTCAGAAATTTTGCTGTTCATTTTATATATATATTACACCCAGCGTGCAAAAAAGGAATGTTCTGACGAGAGTCATTTTGACTGTGTGTGGAAATTCTGATATGCTGATGTCAAATTCCTCTGAAAATCACCACATGTGTGTGTGTGCAATCGGATTTTAATTATTCACTAACAATTTCATTACTGTGTGTATAATATATAAACATTGGATACACAATTCCAATCAAAGTATTTTATTCCTATATAAATGTATACCTATATAGATATGATGTGGTTGGGAAATCCGCGCATTCTTAATTTCTCAATCACATATAATCCATAAATTCCTTACTCAATTTGTCCCGTCCGCATATATACAGCACACACACACACATTCTTTGCCTTGGGAAATCCATTGAATTACACACACATATCGTCTGTTAAGTTCACAAAGGAACTATAACGATTTCCCTTCATTTGCGGAAATGCTATACGACTGCGTCCGTCTTTGTGGGTCAAATTCTGATAAAATGCAGGGTGACCCGAAAAGGTCATGTGGCAGACAATAATGTCGCAGGACCCAAAACTCCATCTCCAGCCGTTTGACCTTTGGCAGCAGGTCAACGAAATTAAGGAAAATAATTATAGTTCGTTTGTCAACTTAACAGACGATATATACTTATATACATGACATGACATGAAAACATTTTCTTTCATCCACACATATATACACAAACGCACACACACATTGCATAGGGATTTGTGAAAAAAATCACTCAAATCCACATTGAATTTGCTGGATTTCCACACAAAGGCGGAATACCATACACACACTCATTTTGTTTCAATCTTTCAATCTTTCAATCTTTAATTGATACGCAAATATATATACCGGAAATTACATGTATATATATATAGTTTCAGAGTCCACAAATTAAAAAGGAAAATTCCATATAGTCGGGAGTTCCGTATACTAAATACGAAAATGTTCGTAAATTATGTACGAAAATTCCCTTGACAAATTATATGAAAAATCATAGAAAATAGAGAATCGGGCGACCCTTGATTTTTCTCTTAATCTTAACTATATATAGTTGTTGCATAATGGTTTTGTGGATTGGATTCGATTCAGTCGAAGGATTCTTTCTTCAATTCATTCGGCGGGAGTTTCAAAATCTTTTTTGGTATGGAGACGCCATAAATTATCCGACACCCAAAATCCATTTGTCAAAAGTCAAAACGTTCATTTTCATCAACTCAATGGAAAGTTTCCTCAAAGCGGGAACGTTGCCGGAAAGTTTCCCGCAATGTTCCCACACACGGAATTTTTAAACTAAACAATTTGGTCTCCATAATGCGAACTGCGCGGATAATTCCATAATGTCGAAGTCGAAAGATATGTAAATATATATTGACGGATTTTATTATCATGTATTTGAATCCTATAATATAGTTATTACATATTAATCATATCAATTTGGACAAAATAATTGAGAAGATTCCACACGATTGCAATTGCATTTAATTGACCATGAATTAATCATGTGGATTTGCGGTTTTGAGGTGAATGATTTCTAGTTTTCCTGCTATGCTTTTCCACATCATTGCTCAAATGTAAATGTAAATGTCAAAGTGTTTGTTCGTGTGTATTTTGACTTAATTCCAATTGGAAATTGCAATGCGACAGATTTTGATGATTCAAGATTAATTAAAAACCACACACATTAAATATTGAAGAGCCACATTTTATCTGTATATATCTGTATACGTGTCTTTTGTCTCGCGATCTGTCAACTCTATATATATTTTCTTTTCTTTTCCTCAAAACGTGTACGGAATCGTTTGAAGACACTGTCAACGACAGAAATATTCAATGTACATTTATTAGAATCATGAGAATTCAATTGAACTTCATATTAAAAAGCATGTCGATTGTTGCGTCTGTAATATAAATATATACGTGTGGAATTATCCCAGCATGTAAAAAACGCACAGGCAAAGGAAAAGAAACTGAATATTACAAACTCCACATAAAATTTTTAACTCCATCAAATCAAATCGTCCACATTTTAAATGTAAATCAATTTAATCCCAACTCAAATCCACACAATTAATTTTATATTCGATCATCCGACCATTTAAAAATTCATTTCAAAAAATGAGACGCGAATTCAAATTCAATATATTGGCAAAAAAAAACTTGAATGAAATATATGTAAAATGAGGATGGACATTAATTTGTCAAAATTCCGTTCTGTCATCATAATTGTCATTTAATAATTAATAAATCGCCTCATTTCTTGCCCATACACTTTTTTTCCGTCTCGACTTTTGTCTTGACATAATTTATATTTGACCAGTGTGATTTCGACAGCGGCGCTTAATTATAATAATCAGGATTTGATTGAGGAATTCCAGGTAATTTATGGCATATAAACGAATAAATCAAAAACGATACCGACATAGTGAAAAGATGGAAGATGCAAATTACGAGGAAAGAAAGTCCACACACAGAATCGGCGGGATGCGAGCGACCGGGAAATTAGTGGAATTCTCTCAAAATCTGTGTGGATTTATATGTAAATATGTATTTGTTCTTTTTCCACGCATCAGAATTCAGCCGATGGAGGAAATCTCACAGATTCAGTGCGTGAGATTTGAGAAGCTTTCCACACATTTCCGGAAATGTGGAAATTATACAGTAAAATTACCGGTAATTATCAAATCAAGGCTGGTCGAAATAACTGCAAGTTTCTGGTCATTTCCGAGAAGATTCCCGTCAATTAAGCCGATTTCCAATCATTTCCACTTTTGTCCCCTCAGATTTCCATTTTGAGGAGGAATTTCCTGAGTTTTCCTCCGCAAAATGACCAACACAATTGTCAAAATCCATGTACAAAAGTCCAACGTTACATGAAGACTTTCTTTTATGAATGTGAGGTCAATTGTTGACCTCATTCAAAGACACTTTTCGGACACGCAAAACCGTTTAACAGGAAAACAAATGCACTTTTATATAGTCAATTAGGGCCAAAATTTTGAGGGATTTTGGTACGCAAAATGCAATTTCCATGCGTTTTGGATTCTGAGGGTAAAAAGTTGTCTTTTTGAATGCGCTCTCGTTTTGTGATATTTTTAACGGGTTGAAAGCCAAAAATCGGTGTCTTCGATTCCATTTCCGGGAATTACCGAGAATCGGAAACCGATAAATTGGGATTTCCGGAAAACGCCCATCACTGTGGAGCCACTTTTTTTTTATGGTGGTCCAATGGACATTTTAATTAGAGCTGATTCAAATCCCAATTAACCCCAAATTCTCTCTCTTTCTCTAAAATCTAAATATGAAATACACGGAGAATAATGCACACACGCTCGAGTTTTTCCATTAATAAGCACTAAATAATGTATGAAAGAGAACCTCAACTCACATTTTGATTTGTTTTCCCACCAGTGCCTATTTTAAGGATATTTTACTAGTCACCATTTTTAGAAAAGGGCATTTTTGATACACACAATTTTTTGCTCCGAATGTCGTTTTATCTAATGCAGGCTGGCAAAAATTTTGCAATCTTATCTAGTGCAAAATGTACCTATCGGCGATTTTGAGTTTTCTGGGCTAAAAAGGGAAAAGAAAACGGCGAGCGAAGCGAGCCCAAAATTTTTTACTGCCTTTTTTTAGAAAATTTTGCCGTTTATAGTTGAAAGTGAGTGCCCTGGCCACTGTTTTTGTGCCTTTATGTTAGCTTTTTTTCAAAATTTGTAAAACTGTGGGGTAAACTCTAGTCACCATGGGCCAGGGCAAGTCACCACTGCGGATGCACAAAATTGATCGCGTTGAGACTCAAAATAAAATTTAATTCCTTCAAAAAACGATTCATTACACCACACGAAATGCTTGAAATCTCAATAGGCACATTAAACGTTCATTAAAAAAATCACTACATTTTGACCGTATCATATGACAAAATCATGATTAATTGTATTTACTAATTAAATGGTTATTTATTTGTAATATTGTCACTTACTTTTGATGTGATAATAAAATGCTCAATTAAAATTACACAAATCTTGTCTTCAACCAAATGTATTGTAATTAAATTTTTCAGCTTCGCCTTGCCAAGTTTCGTCCCTTGAATTTCTTTCAAAATGGGAAATTAAAAAAGATTTAAAAAAGCAACTACTAAACCATTAATGTTCGTCACTTTTTGGAACATAAAAACTCACTTAATTATTTATTTTATTATTTGGAACCAAATGCTCACAAATTACTCTTGCTTCTCGTTCTCTCTCCTCAGTCCGTTGAAAACGCTTTCTTTCTTCCCTTTGAAATCGCGATTCAGTGCGAAAAAATCAAGGGCGCCGATGGAAAAAAGTCACAACCAGACTTAATTTTAATTATTTGGAGGAAAATGAGAAAATGCAGAGATTTTATCAATGAAACTGGATGCCAAATCAATTAAATTACCCCGAATCCATAATTCTAAAATTTCGTCATGGTCAATGAAATTGAAAGGTTGAAAATTCATAGAAATTTGATGGAGAATTCCATTTAATTTTATTACATTTTTGATAAAAATCTGTATTTTAATTTAATCAAGAACGAGTTTAAACTTTTTAGTTGGCCAGTTTAAATGGTGAGACTTTGATTTAATATTTCGATGCATTGGAGAACTCGAATCTGATTGGACCGTCGTTGGTGTGTGATAATTTCGTGTCGGGGATTCCACTGCACATTTCATTGACATTTTTTGTGTGGACGGAGATCAAAGAGTTTTCCTTTTTGACGACTTTAAATTTTGGATTGTTTTTCAAAGGGATTTTGAGTTGTCGTCAAGTGCAGAAAATTCCCAAAATTCCAGTGTTTCTTATTTCTCTTTTCCCTACATATTGGATTTTTGAGTGACGTGATTTTTCTAGTCTCGATTTGGACATTTCGGTCAATTTCATCTCGAGTGCTCCAGCCAACTGGAGGAATTTTTGGAGAGTCTCGCATCTCGCTGCCTCTCCATCGACACAATTTTTCATTGGATCATTCTCCATCATGTGGGTCATTTACCCCATTTTTCCCTTGGTCCTCACCAATTCAACTCAATTCGACATCAACAAAATTAAGTGGAAAATCCACAACATGCAAAATCTCGTTGAATTTAATTTGAATTACCATCGCGTTTCATTTTTTCCAATCAGAACCGGCAGTGACGTCCCGCCCGCTGCTGTTCCTCGTGTGCAAATCTCTCGACTTCCTCCGGCGACTCGGACATCCAAACAGAATTTCTAGAATGAAAATAAAATTTTTCCATGTGATTCCTTTTCTACTTTTCAATTCGTATCCTGTCCAGTTTTCCTTTAAACTTTGATTGGGAAAGTCTTTGATTGGAAAAATATGCAAAGTCCAATGTCAATTGAGATTTCTCTCTATTTGCTTTATTCACCCTCATAAAAAATTATTTGTCTCCAAGAGTGATGCGTCCATTCCTCAACGGAAAACGAAATGGAATTCCCCATGCTTGCAAGCTTTGATTGCTTGACGATCTCACGCCCCTTCCACGAAATCAATTTTGTCGATAAAAAGAAAATTCCGGTAGAAACGATGAAAGGGAATTCGCGACTCATTCTGTTGGCCCTCATTTCCACCCTTTTCCTAGGAGCTTTAGCTGTAAGCAAAATAAATTGACAATCGTTGAATTTCTTGGTGTTTCCTGCGGAATGTCACAGAGTCACTTGCGAGGATTTTATTTTTAGAATCCGGGTTGGCCCTCTGGAAGGCGGTTTAATCGGATCCGGGATGATTGTTGGTGGATGGGCTGTCAGAGTCATTTGTTGATCGAGCAGGGTTGTGGTCAATTTTGGCGGAGTGAGAAAGGACAAAAAGAGTGCGACGGTGGCACCAGTTTTTATTGCTGTACCCGCAAACCCTTTTCCTACAAATAAAAATTACCCTCCAATTTCGTCCATGGAGCCTTTCTCATATTGGCCTGCATCGACCACGTGATTTTTTTTGCCCCGAGCTTTTGAGTGTGCCTGTGAGATAAAAGCACAAGGTCACTTGAGGAGTTGAGCGTGTATTTGTGTGTGTGTGTTCGTGTGTTTATGAGTGAGAGTGCGTGTGTGTTGGAATTCCATTTTTAGCTCTACAAAACCGTTGGAGAATCCTCGCAGTTGTGTTGTGCATTCACGTGGCAGAGGAGAGAAGAATCAAGAAAATTTGTGAATTTTCTGGGGTTTACATTGGAATTTACAATGGCCGAGTACAAATTGACGTATTTTAATTGCATGGCTCGAGCAGAAAATATTCGGCTTTTATTTGCCATGGCTCAAGTCCCTTTTGAAGATATTCGAATCGGCAAGGAAATTAAAGAGGAAATTAAACAAAGTGAGTCATCAATCTTGCGTAAAATCTCCAATTAAAAATTTGTATTGTAAAATCCATTGAAAATATTTGCATTTTTGTCTGTATTTTTTGTAGAGCTGCCGTACGGTCAACTGCCAATATTGGAATTTGATGGTCAGATCCTCTCACAATCCGTCACAATCAGTCGATTTCTAGCCCGGAGATTTAATCTGTATGGTTCAAATCCATAGGAAGAGGCTGAAATTGATGAAATTATGGATGCCATGACGGATTATGCAGAATGTAAGCCCAATTTTCTTGTCAAAATTCAGATGAATTTACTCTAGAAAAATTCTTCATTTTTTGTGCATTGTTTTAATTCGCCAGGTCTGGGCCCCGCCTTCTATGAAAGGGACCCAGAGACTCGATCTCGTCTTTTGAAGGCGATTGAAGACGATTGAAGAAACAACATCACCAAAATATCTTAGTTTAATTTAGCAAAATCCTTGAAACGAACACAACGAAGGGAAATGGGAAATTTCTAGTTGGGACACGCGTCAGTTGGGCAGATCTCGTTCTTTTTAATTTAATTTCCTACTTTGGTTCTTTATCAAAAACAAATCTCGTGGAAAACTATCCCAATGTGGATGAATTTGTCAAGGAAATTGGACAAATTCTACAAATTCAAGAATGGATGCAAAAAAGACCACAAACGCCCTTTTGAATCCACACAAAAATTCAATTTATTGTTTTTCCTTTAAATTTATCTTTAAATTTATTTTCAATCATTCCGCAATTATTTTTCTTGTTTGAATTAAAAATCAATAAAAAATTCGTTTACGTTTTATGATCATTTTCAAAAAAAGGTACCAAGTTGAACGAATCTCGCTATTTATCTGGGGATTTCACCACAACGTGGCTTTCATTAACGTGTGAACTGCCTTAAAGTCTACAGTTTGCCCCCCATTTCCCACAATTTGCAGTACAGGATTTCCACCGACGTTTTTTGACACATTGTTCATATTGCGTGATGCAATCCAAACAGCCAATGGATTGCATTGATAATCAATTCACGACCACCACAGCATGCGGATTCTACTTTCCTTCCTTCAAGTTGGGCTTCTCCAGTCTCTGAAATACAAAAAAAGACACAATAATTTGATTGGCCTTTGTTCAAGTGTAAAATTCTGATGGTCTGATCCCGCATGTAAAAAGGGTCGAAATTCGTACCTAGCGGAACAGCAGTCGTCACAGTCCAATAAAATGCTACAAAAAGGAAGAGAGTAGCCAAATACAAATGTCTCTTCTGTCCAGTCAGCATTTTGAAATTGAGCAAGGTAGAAAAAATTCTGTTAAATTTTACTTTTCTCGTGCCTTTGCTTCACACAAACAATTGCTAATGATTTCATCTCACAAAAGGCTGAAGCAATTTATAGTTGTCGATACCGCTGTACTTTTTTCCATTTATTACTGATTTTGCCTACAAAAGTCCATTCATGAAGAGCCATTGGGATTCAGGACAAATAACTCGCAGAGTCATCAAAAACAAATATTATTACAAACAAAACGCCCTGAGCTACTCAAACACTGACGAATCAGACAACCCTAATTTTTGTCCATTTTCCATTGAGTACTTTTTACTAGAGATTTACCAAAAAATTGCACATGGGCGTGTTCAATGGCCCCGTTTCCATGTGTTAAAATTAAACACTGGGCAAGGAAAGTCAACAATTTTACTCTCAGAGTTGATTTTTGTTTTGTCGTCTGGCTTCTGGATTCTGTAATGGTATTTTGCATGTAATGAAAGAATGTTTATCGTAATCTCTATCGTGTCGCGTATCTCATGGGCGTCCAGTCTCAAGTTCAATTCAAGCCCACGTTGAAATCAAATAGACACTCTCAAAAGGCTCTCGTTTCATAACTTGTTTACTCACAATCAGCTTCAATGCATTTGTGTCACGAGATGCATACAATTTTGTAGACGCGTAGTCGACGACCGTTCACAGATGAGAATCGTGTGAATTCAATCAATTTCATCTTGTGTCATTGGGAAGGGAGGAGAACAGGAGAATTTAGGAGAGAAATTATAATAGACGGTATATACAAGTTCAAAAGGGGGAAGTGAGAAAAACTGTTAACTAACTGACCAAAAATCCCACAACAATGGAAATCCCGGCGGAATTTCCATTCCAAAATAAAACAACAACAAAACCAGCACACATCAATTTGAACAGGATGATTAAAAAGAGTCGATGATGACAAATTGCAATTGCATTTAAACATGTGAAATGAATTGAATTGAAGGTATATACTGTCCATCCGTATAAAAATAATTTTTTTGACTTTTTTTTGGAGTTAGCGCGCGCGGGCGAGGATGAGATGTCCTTGGATTTTGGAAGCGAAAATCTGTGGTTACATGTAAATGCAAATGTAAAAGTGTTTGTTCGTGTGTATTTTGACTTAATTCCAATTGCAACACATTTTGATGATTCAAGATTAATTCAAAACCACATGGCACACATTAAATATATTCAAAAGCTATACGTTTGATCTGTGTGTACGCATCTCGAGATCTGTCGATTCTATTTCCTTTGCTTCCTCAAAAAACGTGTGCGCGGAAACGTTTGAAGACACTGTCAACGACAGAAATATTCAATGCACATTTAGAATCATGAGAATTCAATTGAATTTCATATTAAAAAGCATGTTGATTGTTGCGTCTGTGTAAATCCATGTGGAATCATCCCATGTAAATATTTGTTCTTTTTCCACACATCAGAATTCAGCCGATGGAGGAAATCCCATCAGATTCAGTGCGTGTGGGATTTGAGAAGCTTTCCACACATTTCCGGAAATGTGGAAATTATACAGTAAAATTACCGGTAATTATCAAATCAAGGCTGGTGGAAATAACTGCAAGTTTCTGGTCATTTCCGGGAAGATTCCCGTCAATTAAATCGATTACGATTTCCAATCATTTCCACTTTTTCCCCATCAGATTTCCATTTTGAGAAGGAATTTCCTGAGTTTTCCTCCGCCAAATGACCAACACAATTGTCAAAATCCATGGACAAAAGTCGAACGTTTCATGAAGACTTTATGAATGTGAGGTCAATTGTTGACCTCATTCAAAGACACTTTTCCGACAAGCAAAAACGTTTAACAGGAAAACGAATGCGCTTTTATAGTCAATTCGGGCCAACATTTGGAGGGATTTTGGTATGCAATTTCCAATATTTCCATGCGTTTTGAATTCTGAGGGTGAAAAGTTGTCTTTTGAATGCGCGCTCTCGTTTTGTCTTATTTTTAACGGGGGTTGAAAGCCAAAAATCGGTGTTTTGGATTGAAGTCCACGGGATTTGCGGTAATTATCGAGAATCGGAAACCTATAAATTGGGATTTCCGAAAATTGCCCATCACTGTGAAGCCACAGATGTTTTTGATGGTGGTCCAATCGGACATTGTAATTGGAGCTGATTCAAATCCCAAATCACCCCAAATTCTTTCTCTTTCTCTCTCACTCTAAAGTCAATAAATACACGGAGAATAATGCACACACACGCAGGCGCGCGCGAGTTTTCCCATGAAAACTATAAATAATATATGAAAGAGAAAACCTCAACTCACATTTTGATTTGTATATTCCCAATTCCCGAAATCCCGCAATTCCAATTCCAATTATTCCAGCTCATTGATAAAAAGAGAAAAACAGGCGGACAAACAAAGGAAGATAATTTATATGATTATAAATGTTTAAGTTTAGAATGTGGGAGAAATTCAGATCAAGTCCATACGATCGTCACAGGCGGTGAAAATGTGAAAAGAGAAAACATTTTTCTTGTGGACACACACCAACAAAAGGTCTGAACAATGTGAACATGGAAAATGTGGGCCGTGGGCCAAGAAAAATCCGTATATTTTCCCGTGTGGAATTTATATGAGAGAGAGAAAAAAGGAGAAGAAAAGAAAAGGAGATGAAGAAACGAATTTAAATGTACATGATTTTAAATTCCCATTTGACATTTGATATTTCAAAAGGTTCAAAGAGAATGGACTTGACGAATTGATCCTGTGTGTGGTAAATAAAAACGATTGCTTTGCCGCAACAGAATGTATATGGGAATGTGTGCAGAATGTAGGAACAGATTTGATTCAGATTTGATCCTGTGACAGAGAAAATAAATTAAAGGAAATCTCTCTCTATAGAATTCAGTTCCACGACTCACGGTTTATTTATTTTTGCCAAATCTCCATTAGAAAACCCAAAATAAATCCATCCTGTGCTGTTGCCATAATTGCCATTGTGTTTTCCAGTAATTAGTCAAATTTGATAATGATTACATTTCATGGGCAAAAGAAATTCCAACATTTAAAAAAGAGCCAATCGTCACATTTGTTTTCTCTTGTGAATTAATTATCTGTTGGTTTTGTTCATTTGATTTGATTCTGCGTATTCGGTGGATTTATTTCTTTAATTCATTCGGTGGGAGTTTCAAAATCTTTTGGTATGGAGAGAAAAGTCAAATCCGAATTAGGAAATCCATTTGTCAAATGTCAAATGTCCATTTTCATCCACAATCGATTTGAATCGATGAAAAGTCACTCCGTGTGGGAACGTTGCCGGGAACATTGCCGCGGAAACGCTTCCCGCAATATTCCCACACGGGATTTTTATACGTAAAAAATTTGCTCTAATACATAAACTGAACTGGGTTGGCCGTTGTTAATTGATAATTGATATCGAAAGATATGTAAATATATACTTATTTTATATTGGAGGAGCAAATCCAAGGATTTGATTATCAAGTATTTCAGTCCTTTAATAATCACTTTCTATTATTTTCTATATGAATCATATGAGGTTGTCGATAGATAAAGGGGTCGAGTACTACTTTTTACAAGTCGATGATGACAAGTTGCAATTGCATTTAAACATGAAATGAATTGAATTTGGTGTGGAAACATTTCCCGCAATGTTCCCACACACACAATCAATGCGCGCAATGCAATTGAAATTGAAGGACTCACTTAATTCTCTCTATATGTGTACATTCTTTCATTTTATCTGCAATGTCACAGCATATGGAGTGAGAGAAAGAAAGAGAGAGAGAGAAAACACACGTTATTCCACAATATCAATTTGGCCTTTGAATTTGTCACTTGTCGATCATATATATACCAAATTATTCCATGTACTTACCAGAATTGTATACCTATACAAGTATATTTACATCTTTGGTTTTCCAGGTCAAAAGTCAGAGGTCAGAGCCTCAGGTTTGTTTGTGTGGTCAAGAGGAGTGTGTGGTGTGTGGGAAATTCAAAAATATATTCAACATAACATTTTATCCTATTTCATATCTGTATTTTGCTTTCCCCATTTTTCTCTCAACTATAGTTGTTGTTGCATTTGCATGTTGGTTTTGTTGATTGGATTTGATTCAGTCGACGTATTCTTTCTTCAATCTTCAATTCATTCGGCGAGAGCGGGAGTTTCAAAATCTTTTTTGGTATGGAGACGCCATAAATTATCCGACACCCAAAATCCATTTGTCAAATGTCAAAACGTTCATTTTCATCAACTCAATGGAAGGTTTCCTCAAAGCGGGAACGTTGCCGGAAAGTTTCCCGCAATGTTCCCACACACGGAATTTTTAAACTAAACAATTTGCTCGATTCTGCGAACTGCGTGGATAATTCCATAATGTCGAAAGATATGTTGAAGGATTTTATTATCATGTATTTGAATCCTAATTTAATAATTATTTCCGATTAATCATATCAATTTGGACAAAATAATTGAGAAGATTCCACGATTGCAATTCCATTTAATTGACCATGAATTAATTATGTGGATTTGAGGTGAATGATTTGTGGTTTTCCTGCTATTTGCTTTTCCAAATCATTGCTGAAATGTAAATGTAAATGTAAAAATGTTTGTTCGTGTGTATTTTGACTTAATTCCAATTGCAATTTGCAATACGACAGATATGAAAAGATGGAAGACGAAAATGGCGAGGACGGAAAGTCCACACACAGAATCGGCGGAAAGCGAGCGGCCGGAAAATGAATGGAATTCTCTCAAAATGTGTGGATTTGTATGTAAATATTTGATCTTTTTCCCCACATCAGAATTCAGACGATGGAGGAAATCCCAGATGATTCAGTGCGTGGGATTTGAGAGGATTTGAAAGCTTTCCACACATTTCCGGAAATGTGGAAATTATACCGTAAAATTAGCTCGACTATACAAAATCTTTACTGTCTATACACAAAATCCCATGATTTATCGGCTGCAAAGATGTTTTTTACACTCCAATTTGATGATGAGCGGAACTTTTTGATCCATTTGTCACAGATCCCACCAACTAACAAGATTTATATTTATTTACATCGAGATTTGACCGAATTTCTGCTTTGTAGGAACTTTTGTTGTTACTGAATTTCACCATTTTAAATTTGTAGTACAAATATAAATTAAAATACATTTAAATTTCGTATTGGCAATCGCTGTGAACAAGCCAACTTTTTAAATTTTTAATTAAATATTCAAATGCCACAAAAATGGGAAATGCGAGATTTCATAAGAGGAGCTCCGCTCCCTAAAAATAACAATATACTCTTCTATTTATAGGGTAACCTAATAGAATAGTTTCAGATTCGGAATCTCCGTATTTTTTTACCCCACAGAATCCAACAAATTCACACATTGTTCAAAAACCCGGGTAAAATCCGAAATTTTGGGATTTGTATTCGGATTTTACGGCTTTTCTATAAGTCCATGCAGAATCGAATTCCCAATGATTTTTTACCCCAGACTCCAACAACTTTCATTATTGCTCAAAATCCCTGGTAAAACACCGAATTCGGGGTTTAGAATTCGGATTTCTCGTAGTTGGACTTTGAATTCGGATTCCTCGTAATTTTTTACAAAGGAATCATTACATAACAAGAAATAATCGGAAACAGGTTAAAAAATCCCCGAAAAAACGCGGGTAAAACCGAACCGGGTAGTCCGATTATGACCATATCCAAACTTGCCGTCTTTTTATTATACAAAGTGATTATACAAAAGGCCCAAAGTCAAAATATTAAACGGCTCGAGTTTCGAAAGAAATTCACGAGACGAAGACGAAAAACGAATGGATGGATATAATAATCCTGAACGAATCTTGGTTTTTCTTAATAGGTTTGAATAAAAAAAACTGTAGTTTTATTTGGAATCTTTATCTGTATAAGTACAAAATGACAAAATTTAAATAACAAAACAATTAACTTAATAAAAAGAAATAATTCAAATAATTACATAACGATATTTTCCTTGGGAATTCCGAATTCCGTCACAAAGGCGACGGGATTTGAACAGTCTCATTTTGTTGTTGTGCATGTTCAATTCGAAATTGTTGGGGATGGAAATTTTCCACGCGGTTGCTTTGAATTTGAATAAATTGCAAGTCCTGTGTGTTGGGAATTAATTGGAGTATCGGTTTATTTTGAAATTGATGATGTTCATGTGGATATTGCTCTGGATATTGATGTTGAGGATGAAGTTGAAGTTGAGCTTGAGGTTGGACATCCGGTCCGACGACCAATATTGGGCAGGTCGGAGGTGGCAACTCGCACTCGAGGTCCTTTGGAATGGCAGAAGCGGGTAGATTATGGAAAAGGGCCCCGCAACCACGTGCTCTGGACACTTGACTGGTTGTATAAACGGACTGAATCATTCGCCCGAATCGGGGGCTCACAAATTTCCGGATGATTTTCCATAGACCGCCGAAGCTCCGCGGAGCATTCACCACGTACCATTTCTTGAATGCGAATGGATAATACTTGTCGATGGAGCCAGCCAATTGGAGATGAGCCAAGTGCCGACGAATGTAAATCACGTCCCTTAGAGCGAGTCCACTAAAGTCCACGATTAAAACGACTTGATCGATGGCTTTCCCCGTTTTGGGGTTTAGTAAACCGGAAGTGGAATTCCGGGCAGCTTCAATCATTTGCAGCTCATATTGAATTAAATCGGATTTGGAGTGGCCGCTTGAGAACACCGCATCGAAATCCCATCGGCCCACCGGGTACAAAAACACTATGAAAAATGGAAGAAACAGACATTATTTTGGGGGTTTCCCACTATTTTCAGCACTTAAAAGCAAAACACAGAAATTCTCCAAAGTTCTTTACATAAAAAACAGCACAAATTGTCAACAAAGAAAACGCTTAAAATTCTCGGCTTTTCTGCAAACAAAATTGCCAAAATTCCATCCAAAACACCAATTTTCTCCGATTTTCTGCATTAAAAGTTCTCAAAGTCCCCCTAAAACGCCGAATTTCTTTGATTTTCCGCATTAAAGTGTCTAAATGTCCCCCAGCTAGCAGAAATTCCCTAATGTTTTGCATAAAACCACACTTTTCAAAAAAAAAAAAACGCTGACAATTTCCAATTTTCGGCTCTAAAGAGTCAAAACTCCCGCTAAAACGTTCAGAATTCTCAGATTTTGTGTATCAAAAGGGCGAAACCCCAAAGAAACACGGAAATTCTCCTTCCTCTTTCTGCAGAAAACGTAGAAATTCTTCAAAAAAAGCAGAAATTCTCCAAAAAAAAGTCCATTTCCCCCTCCAAATCATAAAACTGAGGGGAAAAGTTCGTTTTTTACCAGGATTTCCCTCTCGCGTGTGTCCGGTGAGTCCGTAAGGAAAGCTCTGAGTGAGGATTTCGGACGGGGTCCAACTGAGAATGGAATCCGCGCCATTTCTCTTCCTCCATCTTGCCGTCTGTTCAAACAAAATCAACATTCAAAATTGTGTCTGGGAAATTTAATTGTAATGAACGAGCTGGGCCACTCTTTTGAATTTTTATTTTTGTTTTAATTTTTTGCCATTATTTTTTCCAAATGGAAACTTTTTCAATGAAATTTTGAAATGGACAAATAACTTATGGAATTTTGTAAAAAAATAAATAAATGAATACCTGACGCAAAGTCCGCGCAGCCTGGGAGACTCTATAGTCCGCATCTGTAATTAGCAAAATGAAATAGATATGCGTATATTTAGTTGGAAAATTCACTGCATGCTAGCAGTCAAAAATCTCATCAGGAATTTGGAAATTCGCCAATTTTCAATTTTCAATTTTCAACTTTCAATTGCACTAAGTATATAGAATTTAAATGGTGTCAATTCCGTGTGTATACCTTCGATATATCGACCGAGCTGAACGTCCGTCGTGAAATACGGATTCAAATCCAAATGGGCAATTCTCCTTCTCAACTGTCAATCACATCAAAAAAAAAATCCATGCATTCAAAATTCAAATCACGCGCGTACCTACACAACGTTGCTGTCCAATGAATGAAAAATGTGTAGTTCAAATGTACTTATGTATATATATATATAGTAAATGAAAAAAAGGCGGGGGAGTTTGACTTTGACCTTGAAAACGAGAGAGAAAAAGGACACTTACCTCCAAAACGAGTGGACTGCTGGTCTCCGTATTCCCTCCATAATTCCCGCCAATGGAATTTGAATTTGAATTTGAACAATCTCCAGTGTCACTTGCACTCGTCGAAGTCGTCTCTTGCACAACCACCACAACAATTACAACAACAATCACACTGACAAAACGAGGATTCATCGTAAAAAAACAAAAACCCCACGATCCTTTATTCGACCACACTAATTACTAATTGTAAAAAATCTTAGAAATTCCCCAGACAAAACAAAGCGTCTTCAAATGCCCAAAATTCCTTTTTCCCTTAATTTCCTTCCCGTGATCAATTTTCCTCCCGTTAAATTGTCAATGGAGATTTTGTTTTTAACTTTAAAAAACTTGGCAAAGAAATTTGAAATTTCTCTAATATAAGTGAACAAAGAAAACGTCGAGACACAGACTATAATATAAAACGGACAATGTTCAACGTTCAACTGCTCGGGAATCACTGCAGCAAAAATGACCTTTGAAATCGTTTTGATTGTGTGTAATAAATGTAATAATTCCAATGAAGTGTGACTGTGGACTGTGGACGACGACTGTTAAATTGTGAACGTTGACATTTGAACGAGGAAAATGCAGTAATAATAATAATAATAATGATAAAGTACATACCTTTCATAATGAAAAGTTGTTGGGATTTGATGTTTTTTTGCTTGGGGGATTACAAAGAGTAACATAAGTAATAAATTGTTATGTATATGTTAGGGAACGAATTTGGATTTAATGACTTAATTGAGAGTCCTTTTCCACATCAAATCATCCCATCAAATCACATCACACTATATTAAATTACATAAATTCTCCCTCCCCTTCCTCAACAAACGAAAGATCTATAGCTTTTCCTTTGGCTTTTCCCCACTTTTTTTTTATTTATTGATTTCTCTTCTCATGTTTTTGGTGACGACTTTTCACATGTATAGGTAACTTTCCATATACGCGTTGTGACGAGCGTTGTCATAATATAAATATATCGTCTGTTAAGTTCAAAAAAAGGACGATAATCATTTGGCCCCAGAGGGTGAATACACATTGTGTGCATCCGCATATGCTGCGTCGGGGGCCAAACGATTATCCACCTTTTTTTAACTTAACAGACGATATATTAGTTGAGCTTGACGCTTCACAGCTCTCCCTTTCATTTTCCTTATTTATGTTCATGTGTTCCTCTTACTCTTACACACTTTTACATCAGATGTGGAGACAAGTTCAATTTGCATGTTTTCCCTCCTTTATTAAGTTATTTCACACATGCACTCCTCAACAATGTATAAAATGTGTATACCTAAACAGAAGAAAGAGGAGCGAGCCAAGTCCTCCGGCTCAGCACACACGCAAACCTTCAAAACTTACCGTAATGTAAAATGCAGTATACTCAAAATCCTATATAATCACCATCATAATAATCATCATCATCATCATCATCATGAGCGGATTTTGTAATGAGTGATGAGGGAAATAACAACAACACTCACAACACCATCAGAGTGTGATGGAAACACAACACACTGAGACGAAACAGAAACGGTTAGACTTTTGGACTTTTGACTTGACTTACTATATAAGCAAACAGTAAAGAAAAGAAAAGAAAGAGAGAAACAAAATACAATTTATACTCTCGAGCCAAAAAAAATCAAAACCAGTTGTAATATACATATTGGAAAATTAGAGGAGAAGAAAGCGGCTTCGCGAGACATTATTACATATATATATATACAAATTGCCAATTTAAATTGCTCATTTAAGTCATTTTCCACACGTTGGTAAATGCTGCCGTTTGTTTACATTTGGAGACTTGGAACAAAACACAGCAGGATTAATTTAATTGTGAACCAATTTTGAATCCGAGTACTTATACAAGAAACACACAGTACAAATTGGAATTAAGTACCCTATATGAAACAAAAGCTTTTTACCTAATATATATATATGAATTTTGTGAGTCTCTTCCGCAGTTTATTTTATTTTTTTTGGAGGAGGAGGAGGAAATCCATTAGAAATTAGAATTTCAACTAACAATTACATAACCAATTGTTCACTTATAGTACCATTCTAAAAATAAATGTGCATACAAGTAATATATAAATCCATATGAATATACGAACAGAAGACCAAATGGGAAATGTGTCAATGTCATAAAAATTAAAAATGAGACAAAACGTTTGTTTTGAAGACGCGTACATAAAAATTAAGGCAAACAAAAAAATGTAAACACAAAAGTATATCGCTAGCAAATATATCATGGTAAAAATTGTTGTCAAATTAGTCAAAATTATATATATACTCACGGCGCGGCGGCTTGTTTGAAATGGGGAATTGCGCGCTTCTATCAGTATTTTTAACTAATATACCAACTCAATTAAATAAATAAATGACAAAGGGTTTGTATAGTTGTTGGTTGTGGTCGTTCATTTAATTTTTAATTGGAGTAAATGCAATTCACTCCTGTCAAATATCCATAATGGAATAATGACTCGAGTTTTTTTGGTATATATATAAGGACAAGTTTGAGCATTGACAAAATATCCACAGTCCACACACTGAAAAAGAATACCCCAGTCAAAACTCACACCTTTAACTGTCAATAATCTTCAACAAACTCTACACGTCAACATGAAATCCATGGTAAGTATAATATATATAAACACCACAAACATCCATACAAATATATTTGCATTTCATAATTTACATTTTTCGTCCCCGCATTTTTGACATTTCAATGTTCCGCAAATTCCAAATTAAATTTAGTAAATTCAAAATTCTAACATATCATTTAATATTAGATGTACTACATTTTTGTCTTGGCCGTGGTGATGGCGGTGGTGGTTCCTTTGGCTTTTGCCGAGGACGCGAATGCAGAGGAACCCGAAAGTCTCCTCTCCAATTTGGAGGGAGCCAGTGCGGACTCAAAACCATTTAATCTTCAAGCTGCAAGTGGCAGACGAGCCCACGGAATCTACTTCCATGTATAAACCACAAATCTTTTCATTCCCCCCCCCCCCCATTTTCCCTGAATTCATATACACTTAATTTCATATCTTCTATATACAGTATTATATTAATTCACGAGGAACTTTGCACTTTCCGCAGATGGCTCCTAATTTTTTTGCTTTTCGTTTGCTCAGAGTTTGACGGTATAATAGGCGGTAACTTTTGAAAACTCAAGACTCAACGAATTTTCGACAAAAGACAATCAGAAATTCAATTTGTTTTCTGTTTTACTTATATATACCGTCAAACTCTGAGCAAACGAAAAAAATAAAAGGTTGGAGCCATAGAGAAAAGTGCACAGTTCCTCGAGAATATAATACATGAAATAAATGAAACATATATTTGTATACGACTTTGTTTTGAAACACAGGGGCGTTAAGTTAATCTTAATCCCGGCCGGATGACGATTTGGACTCGGATTCTTTGGCAACAACTTACTAATATATAGCAATTACATTACTTTATTTTCCCAAATAATTCCTCGCATCTGTTTCTTTATTGCTGTTTATCTTTCTATATCCCAAAATTTCTTTGTATGTACATTAGTGTGCCACATTATACTTGAAAAATGGAAAATTGAACAGTGGAATATCTGCTTAAATTTCCTCATTTCTCTCGTTGTCATCACACAATCACACACTGTGTGCGTGCCCTTGTAAAATCCTATATCCACACATTAATTACACGTAAAATATACACATACATTTCTTTCTTTAATTGAATAAAAAAAACAATCGCTCTGCCGTACTAAACCGACTTGTAAATGTGTAAATTGGGGTGTACACTTAAGTATATAAAAAATTTTAATATTTCATTGTCAATTAGCCCATCAGTGAAAATTATTGCATAATTAAGAGTATATATCATATCGTATATTATTTCTCATGCACTTTTTTACCAAAATAATCACCAAAAAGTAATTGTGTTTTGAATTTGGGGTTTGTGTGTGTGGAGTGTGGACCTCGTCACTCGCATTCTCAATGTATGTATAATTCCTGTGGCAAAAAGCAAACACACACAGCTATCAAATTTCCATCACGTGGCATATAAAACTCGCCCACAGGAACACAGGAGAGAATTGTGTGAGTTGTATGTATATATTAGTTAAATGCACAAAAGACCATATAAAAACTTGCTCGTCCACTTTTCCCCCGTTTGTGAACAGACACACATTAGACGAGAGAGAGAGAGGGATTGGACCTATATATGTCCATATATATCGATGAAATAATTTCATATGTGTGCTCTTCTGACTTTTGGCTGAAAGTTGTGTGCAGAAATGAAATGATTGCCGTTCAATTGTTGCGCTATGCAAGTACAAACAAAAAGTATACGTTAAGATGAGAGGGAATGTTTTTTTCATTTTTTTGTATATAGGTGTATACAGGGAATTGAATGGGATGGTTGAGATACATCAGACATCATTATATACATAGTTGACAATGAGAATGCGAATGAGACAGAGAGAGAGAGAAGCCGGTTCTCTCTTTCTCTCTCTTTCCACTTCGTATTTCCCATATGTATATGAAGTTGTGGATAAGAAAACACGCCGCATACCAGTATCTATATAGAAGTCGAGATATTCGAGTTTAAATGTCGAGCGCAATTTAACAGCGACTCGCGCGCGTACATTTAAGCTCCGTTTGAATGAAACAGAGTTTCATTGAATTTCATAGATTTCCTTGAACGCTGTGCTTTCATTATACAATTATGAGTGAGTCCTCTAGCTGCGATTTCATCAACGTCCGTTTCCACTTTGCCCACACTCACTCCTCCAGAAAATCTCTTTAATTAAAACTTAATTAAAATTAAATATTTGCAATTTTGTTTTACAAATTTCTTACTTTTCCTATATATAAAATATAGCCCATGCGTTTTTCTGCATATTAATATGCCCAAAAGTGAAAAATGGTATGCTTAAAATGGTGTTTTCTTATATCCACAACTTCATATGTACGATATATTTCTTATCCTATTGAATGTGTGGATTTGACTTGGAATTGGCATTGAATTTCAAGGTATATACTCGCAGAGAGGATTCATGTTCACGCAATTTCTATACAATTAATATAAGCACAGCACAGAGACACTATATATGTAGTAAAGGAATATACATGTAACTATATAGAAAAGTGCGTAAATTCAGGTGAAGGAAATTGTGGATTCTTTTGACTATATATCGTCAGTTAAGTTCAAAATCGTACTATAATTATTTTCCTTAATTTCGTTTGTTCTGGTTGACCTGCTCTGGA
>JAIUND010002595.1:0-21246 GCA_034699125.1 Gisinianus flammeolus
TACGTTAATGTATTTGATATGGGCGCAGAATTTAGTCTCTGCAGAGGGGGGAGTCTATAACAGTATATACGGTATATGGACTCACATTTGAAGAGTAATCAACTGATATCTCAAAATTTGACTATATGGTTGCGTCTCAAAGTATTTGAAAAGATTTGGAAGAACCTCTCTAATTTTGAAAATTGAAAAAGAGAATCTTTTGACCCGAAGACAAACATTTGTTTCGGCTTCGGCTTTCTATATATACAACGTCGTCATGCGTCAGTATACACGAAAATTTTACTCAGAGTTCCAAATCCATACTTACCACATATAAATCCTTTGCCAATTGAATTTCCTGAACTTCCAGGGCCAAATAAATTAAATTCCACAATATATTTGTTGATCCAAAACCAGGAAACAAATAATTGAAGCCCACATTTACACATGTACAACTGCAAATATGATTCCACAGTGCACATTTTCACATCAATATTAATTGTACCTTTAGAAAACTCCCGTACATGTGGTAAGCTACAATTTGGAATTTGGTCTGAACAACGTTCGCCAGTCTGTAATTTCCAAAAAACTTCTGGTGAGTCGAGTGTGTATGGACATCACAGTTGCTGTTGAATGTTCTGTGGGAACAGCGTTAAATTATTCCTCTGAATTATAATGTCAACCCCGTTTGCGGAAATGCAAACACGGTCTACGACATAAACAGGAAAAAGTTCGTTCAGCTCCAAATATCCAACATTTCCCTTGAGTTTTGTTATTTCATTCCAGTAAATTCCGATTCACATGCAGGAAATGAAATGAGGAAAGAGAGACATTCGCTTTGTGGTATTTAAATATATGATATATTATATATCATTTGATTTTGTAGACAGTTCATACCATTTAATGAGTCATATATTTATTTGAAACCCACAGGCGGAAGCGTTTGTGTTCGGGAAAACGTCGTGTCGCATTCACATTTAGATTGGGAAGCTGACAAAACTCTATATCTTGCTCTAAAATTCCGTTATATAGGCTTCAGTATTTTTTAATAATGATAAAGTTCCAGGCTTTCCTGACAAATATTTACACATTGGGAATAATTCTGGAATGAAGAAATGTCTTGACTGATATAATTTGGACCTTTTATAAATTCGCAGTTGTGCATGTAATTTCCTGGATTTCCATGGCCAAATTATTTAAATGTGCCGACTCTTTCCTGAACCAGAAAAACAAGGAATTGAAGCAAAAGGTATGAAGTTATGAAGTGAGTGCGGATTTCTTCATTTAAATTAATTGTCGATAATTTATTGTATTTCTTTGATAATAAATTCCGCTCCCCACAGTTCCTGTAACTTTAATGAAGGAGCCAAACACTGTGCGCTGGTGGAAAAACACCCAAATTATTGTTTGCGACATTTTGCAACGAATAATACAAACGTTTGGCAATGTGTAATTAATTTCCTTAACGTTCATTCCGGAAACAAACACAGTCGACTGAATAAACAGAAAGAATTTGTACACAATTACAAAAATGTAACATTTTTCTTCCTTGTTCTGTATTAAAGCGTAAATTCAGAGCCAGCAAAATTTCAAGTCAGTTATCTTTTGATAGGAAAGTCAACTGGACGTTTTTATTTTATTTATTGGAGCGAACTGCTGGAAATAACAAGAGAAAAGTCGGAGGGAGAAATGTTGACGTTTGAAGAGAATCGTTTGAATTTCAAGGTTATTGAAATCCTTTGCGATCTGAATTTCCTTCCCTTTCAAATTGATCGGGAAACGGGAGAAATTCGGAGGTCGAATCAAACAAGACGTAGAATTTGAAATTGTTTGTCGTCTCTGGCAATTTTTCATTGGATTCATGGAGCATTTCGACTTGTTCAGTCCATGTTGATTCCCGAATATTTCAAACTCGATCATTTCGTTCTTCATTTCATCGTGACGATTAGTTATGGTTATGTCTACTCGTCGCTTTTCTTGGTGCTGGTACGGAATCCTGAGGAATTCGTCATAACTTTCAACCGAATTTTCCACTCCAATCCGGATGAAGCAGAAGAACATTTGGATGCGCTCTCCATTCAAAGTGTGATAAACAAGGATGACTGTGTCTACTTAGTAGACTCTACTAGAGTTTTGCAGTTTTTTAATAGATTTCTTTAATAGATTATTTTAATGGAATTATTCGGGATTTTTCAGATGTTGACGTTAAGAAAACCGGAACAGAAAAAGATCCCAAAATTCGTCAACTCTTCTCCTGGGATTTTGAGTATTCGAGGCATGAACTGCTGGCCATGTCGATACTCTTTCTTGTGACCTCCGTATGGATTTTTGTAACAATTTGTTTGGCAATTGATCCGACTCGAAAATTGCTGCTCTATTCTATTCTGCCAGTGAAATATCAAAATATCTGGATGCATTTGGCCTTTTTGAGCATCGAAATATTTGTCTTCGCACTCGGCTCGTTTTCCAACGGCTTTTTTCTTCTCACTCAGATTCTATTCCTGGAAAAATGTGGACTGGAAATCAAAGAAATCTCACTGGAAGTCGGGTAAATTAAAAAAAAAAAATTCCAATTCGAGTACTCACAAAAAATACTGGCTTTAAAACTTAAAAATATATGGATTGTCTGTATAGAGAAACTGAGAATTCATATGCAAACACATCTGGATTTTGTCGTCCACCATCACAAGTACTCAACCGGATGTTGAAAAGACTTGAGGAAGTTTTTCTCTGGCTTCATCTGTTCAATCACTGTTTCTCCACCTGCGTTTTCACTGGTAAAATTGTTTTCCTCACGGCCTGCATTTCCTCGTCTTTCTTCACAATGCGAATCATGCACAGTCATTGGATTCTCGGCAGTTTCGCGGCGACCATCGCCTTTTACGGCATCATAGTTTTCTCGATTTTGTACGAGAAAGCGTTTGGGATCCCCAACAATTTCCGGCACATCAAGAATCAAATGATGGTGATTGCAGACAGAATCAAATTCATTAAGGAAAAGAAAGAAATTGAGCGAATGGTCTGGGGAATCCCGTCAATTGGGATTAAAGTCGGGAGTTTTCACACGCTTGAACGAATCTCCACGCCAAATTTCATTCATTTTGTCGTCACCAACACGGCTAATTTGCTCGTCACTTTCCCAAACTGAATCCTAACGAACATTCACAGTATATTAGTTTATTCCTATTAGGGAGCGAGCGAAGCGAGCTCCCCTTATATTATCACCCTGTCCGTCCGTCTGTCTGTCTGTCTACTATTCACGATAACTGCCGAACGGAATGACATATTTCAATTCTGTTTTCGGATTTAGAATTGTCATCTTATAGAGACGGTACACTTGTACTTTGGTGACCCTGGAGTCAAAGGGGGCGGGGTCACGGGGTCAAATGTAAGTCATCAGGGTTTTTGCATAGAAATCCGTTTTAGACGATTCTGAACAGTTTTCGACAAAAAAAGGTTTTTTTGATCGAGTGACCTCTGGTGACCTCAGGAGGTCACCAAGGGGCAATGTGAGACTTTTAAATGTCTGTGAATAAAAAGTTTTGACGGTTCCAAATTTTTTTGTTTCCGCGCCAAAAAATCAAGGATAAAGTGGTTTTGGGGGTACTGTGAGAATATTTTACATTTGGACAGCGGACAGGGCTATAAGTATACGACGCGAATGTTTCAACTTCTCGCTCCCTTGTAAGAGTCTTGTAATATTGTTTATATGTATTGTTTACGTGTGACGTGGTATGGCGAGCGCGTAGCGCGAGCAGGAAATGTGGATATGTTATGGTAACATCTCGTGTTGTAGAGAGCATAAAATGTCGCTTTTCGAATTCGTTTTGGTTTCCGGACAGACTGATAAATTTTTCTCCTTCTGCTCGCTCCCTGTTAAGGTACTCCTGTACCATTGTTTATAGTTTAATTGCGGTCATTTGGAATTCAGAACCACTAGTAATCTATGCAATTTTATTATTCTAAGTATGTAAATGTAAGACAAAACGTGATGATTGTATTCAAATGTCGTAAGATGATTGATAATACATACTTAATAGTTTTATCAATAAATTCGTTTTAATGTAAACACTTTCGAGTATTCTAATCATCAAGTGTTCCCGGTTTTTTTACACTCACACTCTGGACGAAAGATTCACTTGCTCCCTTTGCGATTACAAATCTGGACAAAAGAGTCATCTAACCAAACACATGCTGGTCCATGGGGATGATAAACCGTTCGGTTGCTCCCTTGGCCCATATCGAGCTAAACAAAAGGATTGTGTTGGAGTTCACTTGAAGGATGTCCACTAGGATTTGATGCCATTTAAATGTCCTCACTGTATGAATACACAGCCAAGCAAAAAGGAAATTTAAACGAGCATATGAAGACTCATTCGGAAGTCAAATCTCAAGATTGTCCACATCCAAACTGCTGGCTGGAGTGCAGCACGGCTTGACAATGCTTTCTCCCATGATTCCTCCCATGATTCCTCCCAAAAATTCGTGCAATTCCTCCGATGTCCCTATTAAAACCGAAATCCCGTAAAAGCATGGCTTTTTCGGGGATGTTTCAACCTATATGACCATGTGATTTGTATTTTATACACATTTTCACAACGTGTATTTGTATAGTGTTATTATTATTATTTATTGTAAATTGCATATTTACCACAAAACGTAAATAAAAAGTAACGGAGTTGCTTAAAATAAAATAATAAAATCACTGTGTACCAATGCTTTCAAAAAGGGCGTTTTTGATACTCAATTTTTTGAAAAGGGCATTTTTTACAATCAATTTTTTAAAAAAGGGCATTTTTCATAATCAATTTTTTTAAAAACGGCATTTTTGATACCCTGCATTTTAAATAGGGTACATTTGACACTGTGACTCTAGCAAGGACCTTTAGTCCAAAAAACCTTGAAAATTCCAAGAATCTTTGAAATAGATTTAAAATTCTAAGGCCCTTTGAAAAAGTTTGGAAGTCCGAAGAAGTCTTTGAAACTTCTTAGAAAATCTAAATAAGAGGATCAATAATGCTTCATATAGAAATTCTAGTCTTTGAAAAAGTTTGGAAGTTCTTAGATTCCTTCAAAGTCGTTTGAAATTCAATGAAAATCTTAAGGATTTGATTTCAGTGAATGCTTGAAAATGTATCGGGACAATTGCGGTAAGTATTAATAGAAACTTATTAGTATTCGGTTGAAATGTTTCAAAGGTTTGTCATCACTCATTCTTCAAAGTTCTAATAAGCCCGTTTGATATTCCTCGATAGAAGATTTCAGAGTGGGATTTCAGTACTCGACTTGAGCTATTTACAAACACCTCGGAAAAAAGTGTGAATTTCACTTTTTTAATTTGCTCATTCATTTCCCCACACAATGAAATGAAAATAAGAAACCTGGACATGATTTTGAAGTGTTTACATTTCCTATGTGTCCTTGTGCGATGTGCGAGTCAAAAGTGAAACGAAAGAACACACGTCCCGTCAGATTTTTTTAGGTGGTCGTTGGGGCGTCCTACCGGGCCTTCTCAATTTTTTTCTCCCGTTTTATCTAGTGTAAGCTAGAAATTTGTTCCATTTTATCTAGTACAAGTTTTAAAAATTTTTTGTTTTATCCAGTCTAAACGCCATGAAACTCGCATTTTCACGGAAAGGACATTGCGAGGAAGAACATGGGATTTTTGAGGTAAAACTGGAATTCTTGAACCTCGAATTGCTCAAATCCCGGCTTTGTTAAGAATTGTATTACTTTTTGCATGATTTTATTCACAAAATTAATGCACAGAGAACATAAAAAGATAAAAAATAATACCTGAGTTACAATCGGCTCATTTGGACTTGGATTTGAAGCAACTCTTACGAATTTTGATAAGGAGGTTTTGAGTTTTCAATCTTCCATTTTTCTTCGTTTTGCAATATTTTCCTTCTCAAAACCACTTTTTACTGTATTTTTCACAATAGGTTGCGCCCAACCCGGTTTCCGTGTGCCCGAATCATGACGTAATTACATTAATTTTGAGGTTAATTATTTGCCCACTGTCGAAAACTGTGGTCTAAAGTCCAAAGCCTAAAATTGGAAGTTGTAATTCAATTCATGTTGAGAATTAAAATATGTATTATGAGAACTCCGTTACTCTCTTCAAAATGGGATTGCATTATAGACAGAAAATGAAAATGGGATTTCAAACTCGATAAAATGACCTTCTAACTATATATGTAGAACCACGATATAAATAGAATGGAAAAGTGAAGGCCAAAAAGGGTCAAGAAAAATCTGTGTATACAAAGGCAATAGCTTGGCTTATTCATGCACGCAAAGACAAAAGGGATCAAAGGGACACACTTACACTTTTAGCCTTTTCCGTCCTTTTTCCTGATGGCATTAGTCATAAACTCCAAGGTTCGACAAAACTTTAAGCTTCACTGCCTCAATACAAACAAGAATCCCTAAAATTGCTTTAAATTACACCATGAAATGTTCATAAGCGTTTCCCTCGTCTGCTGAAGAAAGGGAAATTCTGGAATGAAATGAAT
This sequence comes from Gisinianus flammeolus, assembly GCA_034699125.1. Taxonomy (NCBI): domain Eukaryota; kingdom Metazoa; phylum Arthropoda; class Collembola; order Symphypleona; family Katiannidae; genus Gisinianus; species Gisinianus flammeolus. Next base: position 6,498 of record JAIUND010002595.1, read on the forward strand.
TTTCCTCAATATATTTTCCTGACAACAAAATTCGGCAATGCTAATGACAAGTCTATATGGCAATCCTTTGTGAATGAAAACCCACCATATCCCGGGCCTTCTGGCGACCTCGGAGTGTCCGGGCCTGGTCGTGGGCGACCCCGTCGGGACGTCTCTGCGAAAGAAGGAGTCGGAGCGATGGGATTTCCTGCATGTCAGCAAAACAAACACAATGGTTCAATTTAAAATTGAATGAATGAGAGAATGAACACAAATGAAAAGGCTAGTATTTCTTCCGGGCCTCAGTTTGTTACTTTGTGGCCACACCAGAGCATTGGCCCCAAAACATTACTTTTGGGCCTGGCAAATGTGGAGTATGTATACATAGAGATACATACATGCATAGCTACATAATTAGTATTCTCAATGTTTTATAGAAAAGCCTATTTTATATTGAGAATTAAAGGCTGTCAGAATTAAATTGTTGCCTCATGGATTTTCATGACTCATTCTCTTACTCAATAATAACGTGTCGACTGAAACGAATTTCTATTACTTGCATGCCAAAAGCCTTTCCTTTTTTAATTCCTTCCATTCCTTTTTTAATTCCGGAATTTTTTACCTGCCAATGGTTCTCACGTACACACATTGTTCGTATAATCCCGACATTGTCTACCATTTTGTATTTGATATAACTCTATATCATGCCCACTTGCCATATACTAGTAAGTACATTCCCAATTTCTGACTCAGAGTTAAATAGGATTTTGAGTTTGTCTTCAAAATACTGAAGGAGATCTATGAGTTTGCTCTAAATATCCCCAACTTTTTGCCCACGGTCCTTGTGGCGGATTCGGCCAAGGCGATTCCAAAGGCATTTCACCATGTGTTTTCCCCTGAATTTATACGGGTAAACTGTTCCGCCCATGTGGAGAGGAAAGTTCAGTCCAATGTACAATCAACTGTAGAAAACTTGGAGGACAGGGAGCTCATCATGGACGACTACTTATACTTACAGTTCTCAAAGGACGACGACACATTCCGGGTCGCAGCTGATCTGTTCCTTGGAAAATGGGAACAATATCCGCACTTTGTAGAGTACTTTCGATCCGCCTGGATTGAGCGGGATTCCGGCTGGTACGAAGGACGCGCACCGGGATTTCCCAGCCACAACAACACTCTGGAAGCTATAAACAACACTCCGTGAGCAATTACCACTGGAGGAGTACATGGAAAAGCTCTTTGAGATCGCCGCTACGTGGTCAAGAGACTGAGCCGATGAACCCCCCGGAAACCCCAACACCAAAGTATTTGCTACCAAGCCGTCACTTGAAACCAAATTGCTTGACCGCTCCTACAAGTGGCAAATGGAGGTCAAGGCAATCAAGTCCCAAAATGAGGAAGACACAGTCTTCCTCATTTATGTTGTGTATAAGTATGTATAAGTCTTTAGCCTCTTTGGAAAAACGAAGTTAATTGGGAGACAAACAAATAAGGCATTTTCTGTAAAAATAAAGTATACGGAATGTATATCAATGGAATGAGCGCACTCGTTCTGTCATTTGCGCTCTCATTCACCGTTCCCCTCATTTGCGTTTTTCATTCATGCCATTGGCGAAAAGAACTGCGGAGTCCACTTTGGATGAGAATGGGGCCATTTTGTGCAGTTCCCAGGCCCGCAGAATAGCACCTATATTGGGGCCAAAAACAGCCGAGACCTCATCACCCACAAGAATTCAAACTCCCCATTGAGATTAAAACTAGTTAACTAATCCATTTCCATTCATCTCTATTTCCATGTAATTGTCATTGTGACATTAGGAAATAATAATTATATTGATGAATGTTAAAAGTATTACGGATACGCGGATGCATGGAGAACTGGAATTGTTCTTTAATTAAGGAATGAATTGTGATTTTGGTTTTGATTGTCATTGAGATATGTGCTTTTTGTTTCCTCATTTCTCTTCCCTATTTCAACCGAGGATTTTCTCTTTCCATCTCACATCAATTCAAATATTCCTCCACTTTATAGAAATCCACGAATTTTGATCACCATGAAATCCGTCGCTTCTCTTTTCGTTCTCGTCGCTCTAATAGCTGTAGCTTCCAGCGCCTTAGCCGTAACAAACTTTTTTATTTTTTAATTCCTTTCTCTGTGTTCTTTGTCCAAATGTTTATTCATCGAACAAGAAGTCAGTTATCATATTTTGAATTTTAAAACTTGTTACAATTACAACTAAAAAAATTCCAGTGCAACAAAAGCATAGAAGAAAAAATTAAATTACTATACTCTTCTGTAAAGAAAAAACTAACAGGATTTTTTATGTTTTTTTTATTCTGAACCTATAAGCCTTGGCATTGGTGGCAAAAAGCCTGCAAATGAAGAAATTAAAGCCTTGGTCAGTGCAGTTGCCAAGGATATCCACCAAATAATCTGCGAAATACAAGGGAAAACCGACTGCAAAAAGGAAAAAACAACAGCTATTGAGTATAAATCTCAGGTGGTGGCTGGTACGAACTTCTTTGTCAAGATTCAACGTGGAACCGAGTTCTGGCACGTCAAGATCTTCAGCCAGTCCTGGACGGACACTTTGGCTGTGACCAGTGTTGAAGGGCCAAAAGGAAAAGAGGAAGAGATTTTATACTTTTGATTACATATTATGTCAAACTCATTGTAATTTTATAAAATCCTGTAACGTTTTTCCTGTGCCTTATGTCAAACAACTATATTATAAATGCATTAAATAAACATAAATTCTTGCAACTATATGAAAAACTACATTTCAACGGAGGAAGTCTTGAACTGTCAATATCCAAATTCAATCACGGAGGCGCCATCTGCGACTGTGATGCCATACTGCGTCCGCAATTTCTCCAATCTCTTGTCCCCTTTCTTCCCTTCCATGTCCGAGATGCCCATCACTCTGTCCATGCAGTCCTTAGTGGAGTCATCCAGGAGGGACTTGAGTCTCCGCCGAGTCTCCTCCCACTGACTCGGACTCTCATTCTCTTCCGTCCACTTCTTGAAGTGTTCCTCCTTCGTCTGGAAAAGAAAGCGTGCCAGGTACAGATTCAGAGCGTCATCATTTTCCAGTTGTTGCAGAAGTCATTGTTTCGCCGTCGCCGCACTCCTTCTTTTTGAAGTTGCCCTCATCGTTGTCAAAGGAATCCTCCAATTTGTTTAGTGCAGAGCTCAGGAAACCGGATCCAATTTCTTCGAGGGCCACGTCCCAGACTCTAAAGAAACTGGCCCCACCTTCTTCATTCCCTTCCTCACCGATGATGAATAGAGACCTCCCAGCTCGAAGATCATCCAACACCATCCGAAACAGGGAACAATTCCTTTTGGCATCAATTTTCATGGCTCTCTTCCTCATCAACAAATATTCCTGGTGATTGTCTGGACTGTTTGAAGGCGAGGACTTGAGCGGAGGAGGGAGTGTGTAGAATAAAGCCGTTTTTAGGCTTTTGTATTTCTTCCCTTCATCCATCTTGCCGTTCTTACCACAAAAGTCCTTCATCATGGAAATGACGTCCTCTCCAATACTCCCCCATGTATATTTGAAGGGGCAGTGATCTCTCTTGAGTGTCTTGTTACAGCTAGGTGCAGAAAGATCCTCCCGGGTAATTTTAAGGACGTCCTGGAAGAGCCGCGTTCCTTTCTCTTGGGCCATGTTTCGAGCCTCTATAAGGACTGGGGACTTGATGTAGTCCTCCAGCGGGATCTGAAAGTCCGATATGGCACGAATCATTTCCGTGATGAGGGAAACCACCCGACGTTTTTTGTTCTTATCCACCAACTCTTCCCCCCTCAACAAAAGGAACGATTGGAATAAGAGACACGCATTCCTTTTCGCTTCTTCCACTAAGATTTCCGAGCGCAATCCTTTGGATGTGGGGAAATCCCAGAATTGAAAAGGACGACGAAGCTTACAGTCCCCTACGTTGTCAAACACCTCGATGTAGGCTTCGTCCAGGAGGAGCGTCAGATAGATTTCTCGATCTTCATCCACTTTCTTTAGCCAGTCCGCCCATCGTTCAAAATCAGCACGGTCCATATTACAGCTATATTTATAGAAGGAGGAAATCGGGTGCGCATGCGCACAGGATTTCGTTTACAATATTTCAATTGTGATAAAGTTTTATTTTATATCTTGCAAAAAAATATTGCTTACGCATTGATTGCCATTTTCTTGATCGCCTTGGGCTTGGGTTTCCGTGTCTTTTTTTTGTTCTTTTTGGACTGTTCAGATTTCCCAATTGCTCTGCTGGACGTCAACTTTGCATTTGCATTTGAATTTGAAATATTTGAGTCGGTTTGTAATTCAAGATCAAAATTATCCACGCCCTCACCTGCACCTACGCCAACGTTTACATTTTGCCATAATTGATAGTCAAGACTGCACATCGTTCTTATTAATTATACAAGAAGGAAATGAAAGGAAAAAGGGCCTTTTTTCTTGAAATTTGTACCAGAAAATTGACATGATTGTTCCACCAAGATTTTTGAAGAGGAGTCCTTTGACTTCATTTCAATCTCAAGGGCCTCCATTGACTGTCGATGATGTCGTCTCCGGACTCGAATGATTTCCTCTTGAACTCGCTCCAGCGGGAACCCCACGACGATGGAAATCCCGCGCCAGTACCACAGTGCTGCTTCATGTCCTTCCCGCGCTATACAAAAATCCTCCTCTGCTCCCAACCAAAAAAAAGAAAAATATGTTAGGGAGATATTAAATTTTAATGTGAATATGAGCTCGCGGTAAAATAAAAATACAAAAATACATGTATGGAAACGGAAAAACGAGCTGATTGCTTTTGCAACACCTTGAGAGTTCCTTTGTTTAACGTAGTCTTCTCGGACTGATTCATTCGTCTCCCCTAAAATCAGTGCGGAGAAATAGCCAGAGTCCGCGTTACGCCGTCTCTCGGCCTGATACGTCATTTCCTTCCGATGCTGAATCTCTTTATTCACATACATTTTGAGGCTCTCCATTTCCTCGAAGAGACTTGCGAGTTTTTCCGATGGGATGGCTGAGATTTGGAGGAAAGCATTCGCATCGTATGGACTGGAAAGGGTTTGTTGGACAAGTGCGAGCGCGCGAGTGTAGCCACCAAATGAATGTGAGTATTTATTGTGCCTATTTGTATAGACATGCGCATCATCATCATCATCACCATTTCCACGATTGCTCGTTTTCGTTTTCATTTGGATTCGAATCCCCGTCCAAAATCCAAAATTGAGCTGAGTGGATTTGAAGAGTTTGCGCATCGTGACGGAATGGGCCGCTGCAATGTTCTCTTTTTGGGTCTTGACGAAGCGAGTCCTCGTCTCTTGATCTGAATCCATCTCTGGCAGTCTCTTATCAATCTCATCTTTGACCCCAATGAATTCCTGCCATATCTTCACAGCCATCTCCTCTTTTCCCAACCGTTCGCGCCTGTACTTGTGGAGGATGGACGGGGCTTTACTACTCTGATCCCATTGATTGAAGCAAATCGTCCAGAAGGCATTCTCTGCCACTGTCACATCGTCATTGGAATAATTATTGGAATATTTGGAATGCATAAAATCAAAGGTACATATTATTTAGTTTCAAAAGTAAAAAAAATTTAATGTAAGGCGCTATCCATTAATGGAATCCAGAAAAAAATCGACATTTTAGGCCCCCCTCCCCTCGGTCAAACTCGGTCACGAATCGAGAGACCCCCCTCCTCCCCTCTGACGTGGATTCCATTAATGGACAGCGCCTATTAATATAATGAAGAATTTTGTCAATTTTAAATTTTGAAAGGGGGTTTTTGAAAAAGTAATGCATTTATACACCGTTTTTTGGACTGGAAAATTTATGCATGATTCTTATTGAAATTGCGAGCAAGGACAAAAGACTTTTACGAGTCGGATATTTAATATTAATGGCGGGATCCCAAAAATTTGAGTTTAAGGAGACTACATGTAAGAAATCTATGTGGTTTGAAGATTTAAATAATATGTGTTTACAAGATTTGTGAGCAGTCCAAATAATAAGTAATAATGAACGATGTGTTATTTTTTTATGGTAGATTATAATCGAGGTTTGCTTGTTGTTTTTGTCCGGACACACAGAGAGAAAAAAATTCATGTTTGGAAAATTGGCCTTGCCAAGGGAGTTGAAACAATCAAATAATGTTTGCCTCGGAAACAAGGAAAATTGACAATTATGTATACGAAGAAAAATGTATGGTATTTAATTTTAAAAGGAGCTCCGGAAACGATATCCGACAAGTTGGACATTATATTTTTGTTTCAACGGTTTGACCATATTTTTTCATTTGCTGTGTGGATTGAGTTCAGAACCTCGCCTTAATTTTTGTTGGAGGACCGCCATAGAATTTTGGTCTTATTATTAGTGTCTTAAGTACTTATAATGATATTGCGCTCCGAGAAAGTACTTGTCGTTCGTAGATGAGTTTTGTTTGGGAGCAAATGGCAGGGAATGGTTTTGCTGATTATCGCCAATGAAGTCCAAATACGAAGCTTACAAAAGGTTTAATGGGGGGGAAAATACACTTTTTTGTTTCGATTTTATCACAATAATTCTTTTATTGCAAACCCACAAGTTATAACAAATTTAGAGTGACAAATTATAATTTTTTTAAACAATATTTTATTTCAATTATTTATTTTATTACAACATCTTAAACAATAAGTTGCAAGAAAAAGACAAAGGAATTGTAATTTGAATTGAACTCAATTAGATTTGGATCCTATACAAGGGAAAAGGAAGGCGTGTTGCGGCATGGAACAAAAACAAATGGGATTGATTGACTTTAGGCCACAAGATACTTGTACTAGGAAAGTATTTGAACATGGCTCCACTGTTGCACATTTATTCTACTATTTTACTTAAAATCCACTTGACATAATGGAACCTCTCGATGAATTAAATCAGCCAATCAGAGCTCAGCTTCATTGCCGAGATGATGCCGAAAATTTTGGACTGTGTCTTCGTGTCACAAAAAAATAAAAAGTGCCAATTTATTCCGAAAAATCCATTTTCCATTAAAAATTCGGAAATGTATCAGCCAATGAGGGCTCAGTTTCTTATATCCCTTTTTTTCATCAACACATCACGTGCCCACGGTCATTGTTTCCAGAGCCATAGAATCTACCCGTACCAAAAACACTAAGCATAATCATGCACAAGAGATAACGGCTTAACCAGGCATGGCATGTCATGCAGGAATTTTGCTAGGCAGGAATCTTCCTGTCTAAAAAGTTTGCACAGATAGACAAGATTCTGCAGAAGGTTTTAGACAGGCATGTTTTAGCCTGCGCGATTGTGTACAAAGAATAGACAGAAAAGTGCCTCAGTTATTTAAAATAGACAGAAACATTATGCTTGAATACAAGACAGAAAGATTATGCTTGAATAAAAGACAGAAAGATTATGCTTGAATAGAAGACAGAAAGATTATGCTTGAATAAAAGACAAAAAGATTATGCTTGAAAAAAGACAGAAAGATTATGCTTGAATAAAAGACAAAGATTATGCTTGAATAAAAGACAAAGATTATGCTTGAATAAAAGACAGAAAGATTATGCTTGAATAAAAGACAGAAAGATTATGCTTCAACAGAAGACAGATAAAGAAATATGGACACATTTAAATGTATTATACCACTATGCCGCCAAACCATTTAAATTCTGAACAGGTTGTCCAGCAAACGTGCACGTATACATTACGGTAATACCTAGTACTATAACACGTGCAATGAAATGCCTTAAAAATGTGGTGTACATAATTGCAGTTTTAGGGTGTTAAGAAGTTTAAATGTAAACGTATGTGCATTAATTATTATTACAATTTGTCATATCGGGATCTTCTTGAGATCCCTGTTGTCTCTTTTTCCAAGCTCTGTTAGACTCTCGGATGTAATTGCTTATAGAATTGTTGATTTGTCGTTAAGTTGGGTCCTTATCTTTTAACTTCCCGTCCGCTCTCCGCTGTCCGTACTGCTCCAGTGTCACTTCTACGAAAGGCAAACAAAAACATGCGGGTTATCAGTGTCGTTTTAGCAGTTAAGGTGAGTCATTATTTTGTTCTAAAGTAAGGTTGAAAAAAAGTGCAAAGTAATTTTAAAAACGGTGCTTTTACTGATAATTGCATTTCTGCGAGGGGTGTATTGTGGGGTTGACTTGCTGGTCTTTATTAGCATTACATTTCCTTGCATACAGCGATTTCCGGATCAGTTCCTCTTGTTTGAATAAAGCCCTCATATTTCGGGCGAACTTCCCAGGATCATTTGACACAAGCTTGATTGAATCCAGTTCTCGTTGGCTGATCATTACGCCATCACCCAAGTCCATCATCTGTAGTGATTACAATGCATGAAAACAGTAGCATGAGTAAACCAGATTGAACGTTTTTTAACACAATACAAGTTACGGGAGCATATGAGCCACTCACTGCGTCTTTATTCTCCGGCGCTAAATTCGCTTACAGTGACTTTACTTTATCTAAATGCAACAAACAGAAAATGGACATCGTTAAAGTATGTTGTGAACTGTATCACAGTACGAAGAGACGTAAAGTTTGTACATGGTAATGCTTAAAGGTTGTCAGTCAAATGCATCAGTATCTTACTTCTGTATTTTATCTTCTCCTTTTCATCAGCTAATTTGTTTTTGAGTCTTTTTATCATGTCCTGCGGCGTTAGGTTGCCGTAGCTTGAACAAATGGTACTGGACGATGAGGAAAAAGGGCTGGCAAGTTCTGTCGAGCTTCCAGCACTTTCGTTCTGTGTATCCTCATTTCTTTTCTTCTTACGCTTGATATATAAAAGAAAAGAAGACAAACTAAGTATGGTGTGCCAGGACGTCAACAACACAAAATACATATTGCATATAATAGACTAGTACACACACAAAAAACAAAAACTAGTATTCACGGAAGAGTGTTTTTCAAACCTCTAGGTCCAATGATTTGTGAATGCGCTGAACAGGAGTGTGAGGTGTGTTTGTATCACTAAGAGCTTCGACAGTTGCCTGAATTTCATCGGCAGCCTTTATTTTGTTCTTTTGTGCCCTGTAACATGTTACACAAAACATTGGAATCTTACTATTTAACAACTAGTATTCCACCAGAACGTGCATTCACGTTGAATACAGTTTACGTTTTATATGCCCTGCTAACCTCCGGGTTCTTGAATTTCTTAGTCCGCTTTCCGGGAGGAGTTTGTGGTAGCGATTCCCAGCCATGGTCATCCACGGTTACGGATGGCAAAGGAGCAGTATTTGTTGCCACAGCACCTTCGGTTTTTAAAGATGAAGAAGAGTGGGCAGTTGGGCGTGAGCGTGCCAATTTCAGAGCGCTGTCCTTGGCAATCTCCCGGGCTCGGACTCCTTGAGATTGTTCTTGGGCAGTTGCGGCCTTATCCATCTCGTAGTTCATTTCCTCTTTCTCGCCTGCATCATACAACAAACGCAATACAATAACGGCTAACAAACACTCAAATTTTATTGACGTCGTACCTCCCTAACGCCTTCCACGGGTACTGGCAGAAGCGGTGAGGTGATAGAATTAGCTCCGCCTTATTAGTCGCCGCCCAAGGCTCTTAAAATATAAACCGAAATTAAAGTCTTCTGTTAATAAACTCGACCGTAGCTGCTCTTGGGAACAACCAAAGGACATTGTCTCATGTACTGAGCTAGCGACTACTCGCAAATTTGTTGGATTCCGATGTTGTAGAATTAAGTGTTTTCTCGTTGATCACAGTACTGCTTCAGTGACATTGTTCTTGTTGTTTTTCTAAAAAATATGGGCTGCGATTTACAGCTGCTGACGGATTTGGTGTTTGGGAATCACTTGGTACGTTCACTTGTCTGGCATGACAGAAAGAAAATTCACATATAACGCACGGAATCAGTTTCAATTGATATATTTTTTGTAGATTATGAGGAAAAATTTTCTTTTTGTTATGCGAACGGATGGGGATTTTACAATGGACGTTCTCTCAGGCGTCTCAACGCTATGGTCACAAGTGTACGACCGTGCAGTTGCTAATTTCTGGGCAGAACTTGCAGCTCAGCGCACGGACACTGCATACTGTCACGAAAACTTGTATTCGGATGTGGAGGACAGTGCTGAAACTACGGTTACTATGCGTACGAGTTTCTGGTTTTGATGACGATGGGGACAACAATACTAGTAACAATACGTTGTTGGACATACCAAAACAGGAAGTTACGGGAACCGACCGGAATTTGGTAAATCACAGGCAACGGCCACCCTGACCAAGTTTGAATGAATCTCCCAGGCGAAACGAAGCTGGACACGGGTCGTTTGACGCGCTCGAAGAAGGCAGACCCCGAGTTGAGGACCGACAGTACTGTATGCCCCCAGCTGAACGACAGTATAGGCATGAATATCGTGCTATTTTCAAGTATGACGATGAATCGCGTCGGGTATGCGTAGCTAGAGCAAAGGTGCAGTCTCAAAAATGGAAGTTGATGCAAGGGCGACGTCAACGCCTCAGACAACTTCACTGACGATAAGGAGTGAACAAGTCGGACGATTACATTTATTACCACTATTTGTATACCACTACTTGGTATAACTATAAAACAGTATTTACTTTTGTCATTAATCAATGAATTGAGATATTTGTAATAATCCATACCTGATGTGTGCATAAAATTAGCGCGGTTGTACGTGGTAGTTTTCCTTACAAATTGGCTTTGCAATGCCTTGTTTATTACCACTGAATAGTAGTTACTGAATTTTAGTGCACGTTAAGCTGTCGTCACTCGTAATTCTTAGTACTTGAAATGTCCACGAATACAAAAAATAAGAAAATGACCGCATCTAATATTCAAGGGAAGTATAAAGCATACTTAACTAATCCATCTATCCCTATTCCACGAAGAACGCTGTAAAAATGTGCTAAAGGTACGAATTTCTCTCTATAATGTCCAAATTGTAGACCAATGTACTTTCCCAATGGCTTACATTACAACAATAATTCTCTGCTCCACCGCGCAAAGACAATAGTGAACCAGCAAAGCGTGTCACTAAGGTCACTACACCAACCACATTACGAAATGAGCTGGCCGGCCGAGTCCTCGAAGTGGACGTGGGACAGAATGAAAATAAGGAAGACATGTCACGTGAAGACGGCGATGAGGAACTACATTGGAGTGACCAAATTAACATTGGAACTAATCAAACTAGCGACGACGTAGAAGCGACAAGAGTGGCGGGACTAGCAGTGATGCCAGCAGCAGCGGAGTCGGCGAGAGCAGCGGTGATGACGATGACAGCAGTAGTGGCTGTAGTAGCAGCTACAGTGGACGCAGTCGTCGTCATGATTTTGATAACTCCCGGAGCAGTTCTGCGTTTTCGGACTCATTTGCTGTGGTAAAAAAAGCGTACACCGTGGCCTTGTCATCATTCTGTATGTACACCGTACGAAATGGGAAATATGTGGAAAAGAAGACGAAGATATTTTTCACATTAATGTATACTTGCCCACATTATAAAGTTCCAAGAAACAAATATTTAAATAAACTTAATAACCTTACAAGAACTAATTTTCTTTTGAATATCTTCTCACCTAATACGAAATCTGACAAAAATAATTATGATAATTTGTATTATTTCTGGTCTGAGGAAATTAAAATAAGAGAATTCTTCCTTGATTGTATACAATAGACTGTAGATTAATCAATATAGCCTGTTCAGGCACACAGGCGTGCCAAACTATCTTTTTCGCTCTTTCTAAACTTCATAATACGATTTTTGAACTTTGTTTTACAACTTGACCTAACTATTCATAAATATAAACCGGTTCTAATATACGTAATACACACTAAATATAATTATGACGTACATTAACTCGTTTTGTAATTGATTTGTTGTACGGGACACAGGTCAAATCAACTGAGAATAAACAATAATTATTATATATACCCAAAAATCCTCATTGTCCTAGAATGTATAGGACAAGTCCTGTGGACCAATTGCCTCAAGTCGTACGAAACTTCGTACTACGGATTTCGTATATGAATTGTTTGCTTTTGATTTGGATAATTATAAAGCGAGGAGAAGCCCCACGATTTGCTTGATAGCAAAATCCACAACAATGGGAATGGACTCTCGCTCCACCGTGTGAAACAAACCAAGTCGCATCGCCATCACGGGGATGGATTTTAATATCCTCGTTGCATATTTCCGATGATTCTCTCGGTCAAAGTTAGGCGATGCGAATGCAATCTCAATGACTCCGCAATTCCTCCGTCACTCCATAGTCCATCTGAAATATGACAATGAGCCCCATCGTGGACTCGATAAAAAGTAGCCCATACAGTCCAGCCAATGAAGGATGATTTGAATGGAAAAGTCGAATACTCGCAAATCCACCAAAAATGCTGACGGTTAACCCCACGATTTTACACAACCACAAAGCCATTTTAAACACCAAATTGAAGAAGTGTAGTTGCGTCTCCAGCTCTCGGACCGTCCCGAATGAATTCAGAACCAACTTCCACGTCCATTCCCCAGCATCTCTATATAAACAATATACAGATACATAAACAAAAAAAAGTCAAAGAAATGATCGTCAATCCCCAAACAAGAGAGCTTTTTGAACCTTTAAAATGTCAAATGTGTGACCTTACTGGATATTTCTGATGGCCGTTCGAGTCGAGTCCTTGAAAGTCATGACAAAGGACATGATGATGAAAACCACGAAGATCCCCCAGGTCAAAAAGATGACATGACCGACAAGGTCCAGGCAGAGACAGATTGAGATGACGGGAGGATTTTTCCAGTCCTCCGGAAGGACGGAGATGAGGAGGATCGGAATGTCCATACCGAGAAAGTAGAGGGCGGGGTTGAGGTAAGGCTGACTGGGACAATGCTTACTCCTATACTTATTCCTATGCTTACTCCCTATGCTTACTCCTATGCTTACTCCTATACTTATTCCTATGCTTACTCCCTATGCTTACTCCCTATGCTTACTCCTTACACTTACTTCCAAAGTCCCTCCCTTGCCGCGGAAATAGCACACAGTGTTGCCACTATACATTTTACTATGCTTGAAGATGGGAGTAAGTATTATTTCCGCGGCGAGGGAGGGACTTTGGAAGTAAGTATAGGGAGTAAGCATAGGGAGTAAGCATAGGAGTAAGCATAGGAGTAAGCATTGGCCCAGTCAGCCATACCTCAACCGAGGGCGGGGAACAGAGGCAGGCAGCAGTAGATCCCAAATCCACAAAAGGACACGAAAAACTCCATCAAACTCCTGCTCCTTTTCCTCTCCACATCCGCCAAAGTCATCAATCCCTCCGACTCGTCTGAAAACCAGCAATTCACCGCACACAATTTCAATTTAGAATTTACCTTGAGATCTTAACTGTGATTTCTGATGTGATGATTGTGAGTTCGGTTGTTCGGTTGTTGGTTGTTGTTTTTTACCACGGATTTTGAGGATTTCATTGTAGACTTTGACGTGAAGTGCTCACTCCTTGTCGAACATGAACCGGGAAATAGCAAACATGGAGAGATACGCCACACAAACGATGATCTGTGCCGGGAAGAAATCCCAATTCAAATCCCCAGTCCTCGCAGTTGCCGTCTGAATCGTCCGGAACGTGTAAAAACAACAAATGGAGAGGAGGTAGAATTGCCACAGTTTGAAATGAATTCTCCTCCACATTGACCTTTGACCCGTCATTTCCCATGTCCTTCCATTCAAATTGAATCCCATTGGAATCAAATTCACACACGAGAGGATTCGAAAGAGACCGTAATCCCATTTTAAATCCTTCCTCGTCAACATTTCTTTTCAAATCATCTTCACTTTCTTTGCACACTTGAAAGCTCAAACGAAAACGAATGTACAATAACAAAATACAATACACAAATTTAGACCATAAACTTGTATTTTTTCTCTTGTCCGGGAGAAAAGGAACTGCAGAAACATAAACTATATAAAAACATAAACGGATGGATACAAAATACAAATGCAAAAGCCGTGAAATATTCCTTTCCTTCATATATTCCACAAGTCTTGCACACAAACTAATATATATTATGTCGACGTGTAATGTTTCTAATAGTCACACTAGTTTCTATATAGTTTGGTATTATTTCTTTTGTGGATTTTATGGATTATATTCCCATTCCAATTCTATATATATAATTCCAATGTTCCTTTCCAGCCAGCTCCAAATTAACTCTATATATGTTATCTGTGCCACAATGCCAAAAAGGATGAACAACAATTTAAGAACAACTCTGAAATATTCATACGCCATTTCCTTCGCAGTAATTAAATTTTCACGTCTCTCTTCACATTTCTATATATACAATATACATTCATCCATTTTCACAGTACATGTTCCAAATTAAACGGAATAAGTATAGGTATTTAATTCACTTATTTCGGAAATTCTCGCAATTCCGCAGTGCAAAATTGACGTCATTTCCACAGTCTGTGTGGGGAAACACGTGTGTGTGCACATAAATGTGCTTGAAGAAGAAACATGTAAAATATATTCACAAGTCATTTCCTTCCGAGTATAATTAAATTCCATCTCAAACTCTCCACATACATTTCTTCATACATAGGTACATATACTTTCCAACTATATATTCCAAATAGATGTTTAAAGAGCCGTGCAAATTAAAGCAGAGAATTCATAATAGGGGCTGTCCACAAACTGACTCAGGCAAGAGGGGGGAGGGGGGGTCAGCGAAAATCTGACAGAAGCTGACGTGGG
>JAIUND010002596.1:0-21227 GCA_034699125.1 Gisinianus flammeolus
TATTTGTACTTGAATTTCAGTAATTCAAGTGTAATTTACCAAACGAAGAAATGGCAAATGTGAATATGGGGAAAAAATTGTGCACAGGGAGGTCGCTGGAAGCGAGGGGCTTATTTACTTGTGTAGTCTATATCAACCAAATACAGAGTAAATTATCAATTTTCTCCCGAACTGAATTATTCATAATGCAATTCTCCAAAAAAAATTTAGACGTTAATAAAAATAAAGGATTACCTGCATATCAGGATTCGAAACAACAGAACTAGATGAGCTGCTCCGACCTGAATATCCTGAGTCCCCAGAACCATTCACGGATGAATCAAAACTCAATCTAAAAAGGATTACATGTAGAACATAAATCTTAAGTTTTGCAGAGTATATTCAAGTTAATTGATATTTAACTCTGCTTAAATACTGATTACATAATAAATAATTTCTTTCATGTGCTCCAGACCTCAAAACTGTTATTTAACTTGTATACACATCTTTAAAGCCAATAAGGATTTTACCTTTTCAACAGTTCTTGCCCCATGGCATCAACATCGTCAAATGGTGCTCGCATGATTTTTTCTTTGATCTCTTCGTGCACGTCGATAGCATGTTTGACTGCATTCACATCTTCAGCAAACTCATTTCTATTTTTTTTATAAATTTGAAGTATAAAATTCTTTTATTAGCAAAGCACAATATTAAACTTTACACATCAAATAAAAAAAATAACCGGAATTATTTCTACCTCGTTATGTCTTCACGCCAATCATCCAGTCGATCCAACAAATCACCCGCTACCCATAAGAAATTCTCTAAAGCCTGTAAAGTTAAACAAAACACAAAACTGTTATGAGTATAAAATATAATTATTACTACCATTTATTATGAGCAAATATTTGTACAAATTTAATTAGGTAGTATCAATGATTAACACGCAGGTTATTAACTTTAACCTTTAAACTATTTTGATTGAATGCACAATCTCTCTCACATATCACAAAATCAAATTGGTACAATAATAAAGAAATCAGGCAAATGACTTACTATACGTGACTCTATCCATTGCTTGTGGTCATAATGGAACAAGCCTTCAAAATCTGCCGTTAACTGTGACGTTTCAATTGTCTTTAATAGGCAATCAAGTCCCACCATGGAGGTCTGTGAAATAACAAAAATTAGTATTAAAACAGTTGTTTCATTGAAAAACATTGCACTAAATTGTTTTAATCAAAATTATTAAGTTGTTATTCTTTTTACCGAATACACTCGTTCCACTTTGTTACAAACACTAATGATTAAAACTGCCCACTCAATTTGTCGAGAGTCTTAACTACATATTATCCTTATCCTTCATTCGTATAATGAACAAAATTATTCGTAATTGACATAATTAAGATAAAGCAGCAACTACACAAAATACCATTCTATTGCCCATTTCACTTGCTCATTCTTCTTTGTACAAATTTAAGGAGTCAATATTATAAGTGAGTACATACAAACATGAAATCTCTGTTGTCTCAATAATAATTCGAATATGGCTAATTTCATATTTGTTTACTATTTAATGACGTATAGCTTCCAAAAAATATCTATCCAAATCAATTTATTACATTCTTCTCTCTGGATAATGGATTGGAGTAACGCTCCTTCTGAGGGAGGCCTTCTTTATCACAGTATCCAATATACTGCGTACTTTGATAATTACTTAATATTCATTTCCTGTACACGTCTACGGACGACATGAACTCGAAGATTGAAGCGAAAAGTACATTGTGGGTATTAAATAAGTCAACCAAGTCAAAAACATTACCTCAAATTTATATTTGTGGCTCCCCAAGCTTGTTCGTTGTTTCTGCCAAAAGTTATCCGGCTTGATGATGTAGACCATATGTACAAAGGTGGCAAAATGCTCATTCAATATCTTCAATATAGGTTTTACACTCGACCAGGTTTCTCCTCTCATATCAACCACCACAGAAAATCCTCGCTCCCGTGTTTCCTCGCTGTGTATGGATCATATTAACATTCAATTCATAAACATGAGTGCAAACATCAATCAATTATTGCATTCGCTGGAAATATGTAACATAATATACGACTAAATAACCTAATATCGAGTTTGAAACTGATATCCACTCTCGTAAGTGGCATTAATTCCAAAACACTATCCTTAATGTTCACTAAATGAATGTGCTTCTTCAATATTAAATCTTCTTTCATGTTGATAGTTTTGCCAGAAATGCATTATTCATTGAAAAATAAACTACTAATGAATAAATTTTGAAACTATTATATTTGCTTGCATCTCAAAACTTGATTTTTTTGTTGAATGTAAATTGTTTTATAGGTCATATAGTATACACAATACAACATTTATTTGGACTTTGTTTAAAGGACATGTCCAGTTTGACAAAGTTTCCAAAGTAGACGAAAAGACAGATTTTTCATAAATAAGTAAATAAAATATTCCAGTCACATACCATGGTATAGAGAAGAGGTAATGTAAAAGTCGTTTGAAATCTTCGGCATGAGCTCTATCACGCCTGGCAGAAGTCGGAAATAAAAGTAGTGGACCTCCCCGTTTGTCTCGACCTCCATTCACTATGGCCAAACGATCATGAAGCAGTGTCAAGACATCTTCTGCTCTTGGGCCATCCATGCTTCTCTTTGGCTTCACCTAAGAGCTAACATCCAATACCACGTCGCCTTTCACCTACAAACAAAAAACATCAATGTCAGTTCCGCTTCAACTCTTTTCCCCCATCAATTAAAGTACAATGACCATTTCTTTCAGTCGTCAGCATCTCTTACATAAATAACTTGATCTTTGCCAGAAAAAATACTGTTCGTACATGTACGAACAGTATTTTTGTATGTATACAAATAAATACACTAAAGGAATAGCATTAAAAAATAAAGCTTTTATTTGATTACATGGCCCTTTACACAACTAAGCTTGAGACGGCACGAGCAAGCAACGAATAATGCATACATTACAAGGAACATATTAAAAAAATCGATAGACCACAGTGGTGCTTATTTTTGAAAAATCACTAAACGTATTAACCAAGGCTTTTCTCCAAAATGGCAGTGCTTTGTTGATAAATCCTATCCGTTTGGCGTATTACTTAAGGTTTAATGGATCACACTCAGACAAGGAGCAATAGAAAAATTCTTGCCTAGATGTATATTTATGTACGGACACTAGTAGTACTACAGATTACATATATATATGATGCGGCTCTAACATATGAATTAGCGAAATCCATTAATCTGGGAAAAACCACGAAATTTTTGCCCTCCTTTTAACATTTCTGGTGTTACATTTTGTTATTATAGTGGGGAGACGTAAAGAAAAGTCATAGAAGTTCCTGCTTTGTGCTCTTAAAAAGCCTTAAAAACACACAGAGTGGTGTCTTCCATTCACGACATTTCGCCCAAAAAATCCCATTGATTCAACGAACAGAGACTATAATCTACAATTTGTCTATTTCTTGCTTCCTTTACGTTTCATCTTTACGGTTTTCTCTAAGGACGTTTATTACCTTCCTCAGAATATCACACATTTGAAACGTCACAAATGTATACAAACACACAGACGGAATCCACATAGGTTTAGTTTAGATATGGTAGCAATCCTTGTAGAATAAAACCAGCATTAAAAAAGTTTAAGAAATAGTAAAAAAAACGGTGTAAACCATCATACATATTACTATGTATGATGGCTCTACAGCATGCCAACATGATCGATTTTATTATGACAACGACAAGGAGAACATCCATTGATCCTCAATAGTTGCCTTTTCTGTTCAAACGGAATTCCTTCGTGAAGGTAAATTTCATTCATATACACACACTAATAAAATCTTACGTAAACACCGACGACATACTGCATAAAATCTATTTTAAAATACATGTATGCCATTGGCACAATTTCTATAATTCTTTGAAAATGTGCAGGCAGAGTATGTATTTTCATTTAACACATTTATTTCCCCTATATAAATTTTACTGGAGCTTTTCAAATCAATAATAATTATTAACATTATTATTGCTCAGTGACGTAATCACAATCACAGTCAGTAAATCCACAAAACTCAGCTCCATATGTATATTAACTGCATTTTTTTCAGGAAAAAATGAGTCTTGTATAGCCATTTTTCAACTAAACTGTTTCAATCCCAAACAATCCTTGAGTGAATACAATAGTGTAATTAGTTGTACCATGTGAAAATTTCAAGCTACTCCTCGTGAAAAACGACTTTTATATAAAGTACACGGAAATTTTCGAGTCATTACTGCATTGTACACAAATGATCCATAATTAATAAAAGATTATTATGACATTTCGTGAACTCTTTATACAATTTAATGCAAGTGAAATTAATGATATGTTATTTTCCAATTATTTTTACATGCTGCTTTTGATTAGTTGACGTGGACTTTGGGGGGAAACATGCTTACATTTGTGTTACGAGGATAAAAGTGAGGATTTACGGCAGTCGAGCTCGTAAACAGAAATCAACCATTTTCACAAATGTCCCCGTCAAATCTTATTTCAAACAAACGATTAACATGTGTGCGAAAACTCAACCAACAGTCAAGTTCAAAAGATTTTCATAAAAGTTTCTACAAACCATTCGTGAATTACTCAAGATAGTAAAAAGAATCACTGAGACAAAGTAAAAGTTACTGTATGGGAAGGAGGTTTGATGTTTGGTGGAAGCAATCCGCATTAAGTTGATATTTTGATATTTGATATTTGATTTATTGTCCAGGATAAAATATCCATAAAAGCATGCGAGATTTGATTACATGAAATTCGTCTGTAGACAAATGTTGGTCAAACCTAAGATAGCTAGACATTCTAAAATTACTTAGTCTCAAATCAAAGAACAAAACTCGGCTCATTTAGTCGTAAGATTGACACAAGTTACTTCCTTAACCTCATTTAATACTTTGATTATTGACGGTAAACTAGAGTTTTTATATCTACTCCTATTACACCTGATTGTGGAAAACCTGTTCACATTTTTGAGGTTTTTTAAATTTGTTTTTTCGTACTTTAATATCCAAGACTTAAATCTATTAGACTTAATTAGCTTTTCTCCAAAGTTGAGCAATAATGACTTTCTTCTTTTATTAATACTAATAATGTATTCCTTGCATGTTGATTTGTAATTTTTTGTCACTATTCTCGTGCCTTTAATAATTGAGAGTGCTCTTTTTTCAGTTGATTCAATTTGCTTTGAGGACTTTTTTGTTAATGCTTGACCACACACCGGGGATGCATACTCAAGTAGACATCTAATATATGTTTTGTAAACGTGGATTAACTGGGTTTTGCTGAAGCCGACTTTTTTTAGTTTTCTAATTAGTTAAATTTTTGAACTAGCTTTCTTAACGACTGTATCAATATTGTGATTCCATTTACAATTATTATTTATTTGAACGCCAAGGAGTTTGGCGCTCTTACAATTAGGTATCGGCGTATTGTTAATAATAAACTCCTGATCAGAGAATTTCTTTTCGCGTGATGGATCAATAATAATAGTCATACATTTAAATGGGTTTAATTTCATTTTGCTATCGCTAGCCGTGTCCGCTATGTTATTTAACATCGATTGCATTTTAGGCTCTTTCCATATTGGACTTTTTCAATAAGTGTTAAGTCATCAACATAACCTTTGATTGAGAATTTGGCTTTTTCAATAATACTATCACCTACTTTTGATTCAATATTTTGTAGGATTGGATTAATCATAATGATAAACAGGAGAGGGGCTAATTTGGTCCCCTGGGGGGTGCCATTACAAATTTCGATCAGATTTGAAAGAATTCCATTTCCTTTTACACATTGCTGACGTTTGTTTAAAAAATTTCCTAACCACATGACATCATGCTCGTTAACATCAAGTTTAATTAATTCCCTAATTAGTATATTGTGATCTATTAGATCAAACGCTTTTGACATGTCAAGTAGCACAATAATAATATAAAAATTGGGTTTGTCAAGCCCAGCTAAAATGAAGTCGTAGAGACTAATTAGGTGATAGTATAGTTCAGTGTATGTATGTGTGCCCATTTATTTTGAATGGGCTCAACACGCTCAGATCAGAATACGAATGCCGCATATCACCAAACGCTATATAATCAAATATACTTTCCACAAATATAACTTATTCCTTCACGTATACATACAATATTTGAACCAACTCATGCTCGCACGCAATATTCACCGTACACACTCTTCAATTCTCCTTCTTCAGCTACCTATTTGATGTGTGGAAAACAATTTTTGTAAAAATAACTTTCCCAAAAAAATCATGCCGATTCACGATTTTCTAAATTATACAGCAGGTCCATCCACATATGAACATAACTTGTAATCATCACAACAGACAAAATAACACAAACGTTTACGAATCCCATATACCATGTGCAATGTATGAGGAACACACACGCACATACACCACCACAAGCAGCATATAAGTACACATTAACTTTCACATCTTTTCATACACAGTACAACAATATACCTAGTGGTAGGAGAACACTTCGAATGGAACTGAATAAATATGTGAATAATGATTTCGCATATTTCACAAACTTGATAATATGAAGTGCAACAAAAAAAATTAGTTTTTTTCCACAAATTATCTCATGGCAAACCTGCATAGCTGTAATGTCACATAACGAGACGGCATGAAGCATGATTTCAAAAATGGGAATTGTATTTAAGAACATGTGAAGTAGTGAAGCATTGGCAAACAATAATTATATCCGTAAATATAAAGTTGTCAAGCTTTTCCGTGGAAATTTGTATACCAAACGCATACTTTCAAAGTAAAGGTGTCAACAAATATTTAGCCCTGCATGAAGAATACATAATAATCTTTCGTAGTAGTACATAGTAATAATAATAATAATAGTGATAATAATAATTTCTTTGTGATTTTTTCAAGACACGAATAAAGTATGGAGCGAGTTATAAACAATATAGACTGCAATGTCTAGACTAGATACTTGGCTTGTGAGTCCACACGATAAAGTATAATATTATTAAAAAAATCATTCAGGAAACGGGTAGTGAGAGATCACCCATAAAGACAAACCTTCCTCCGTAACTGAAAGAAGGAAATATCAAGACGAAGAAGAGGAAGAAGAGGGGGAAAAAGCTAAACACAATTTATTTATATTGCCCCTTCATGTGAGCACTAATTTTACAAGCATAGCATTTCATAGCAATCAGCTCCGCCGCACTTTCCCAGGCTTAAAAATGAAACTACACATTACTACGTTATCTGCAACGTTCCATACCCTATTCACTCAACTGCACTGCACAACGTCAAAATTCAAGATATTCAAATCTCTATCATGTAGACTTGTGACTTGTACATTTTGAACCAACTCCTTTTACTGGTAATATTATACCGCATCGCATAATTCATGACATGCATACACAATGTCTTGGCAGGAAAGTACCTATAAACTGTTTCATCAACAAAAACATTTAATCGTACGATTTGCCTCGAGGAAGTAAAAATCCTATTCTTACAACTACAAAATAAAATGAAATATAGCTATATCGTGTGTGTGCGTGTGTATACGGGTGTACACTCTCATTCAATGCAAGCATATTCATATTCATATACAGCTTCATAAAAATATACCTATTATTACCTATACACATTCATTCAGCTTCATCTCAAATTCAAAATCCCAAAATCCAAATCTCAGGCCCAGAACAGTTGCAATAACTTAGAAAATAATTATAGAGTACACTAAAATTTACATTCCAAGACATTGTTTGCTGGCTTATGCTTATTGGTCCAGGTATACAGATAGAATATAGAATGTTACATACGATATGTATCTACAGATTACATTATACTTACATTTTAGCATTCATAAAATTATTCAATGTGACTTATTCAATCGAATAAGACAAGCATTGTCTGCATTGTGCACCAGAAGAATGAATCCTCACATGCATGGACACATTATAGAAATGCATAGTACAAGTAGATGGTAAGGAAACAAAAGGTCTTCAACTCAATTCAATTCAGGAGTCCTTTTCCCTTTCACTTGTTTCATAATGAGAAATATATCCTCGTATATACTGTCCACGCAGTATGTAACCAGTAACCACACAGATCTTATCTGAGCACGCTGAGTCGGGCCAAGAGGTCATACTTTGACTTGCACGCAGACTGATTTTACCCCGCTTTGTACGCGAGACCTCACAATTTACACCTATCAGCGGGTAGTGGCGTTCTCAATATCATGATACAGGCAAGTATTATCGCCGACCGTACATCTGGTAATCAAGAAGCAAGCTATTTGTTTTTGTTTCTTTGCATACACTTTGCTCACTATGTATCTTTTGCAGTACGTTAATTGCACACTTATTATGCAACTTGGACTAGGAAAGCTTATTGTTAGTTTTACAATATGTTACAATATGTTACAGGGAACTTGTCACAATCTCTTTATGCACACAAATACAATTTTTTTCAGCTCTGTGTTAACTCATTTGAACGGCTGTCAAAAGAGGCAGACTAATTAATGCTCGTGACAAACTTTTTTTGTGCATTGCATGCTCCGTGTTTATCCCACGCAATCTTCTCGCGTACACAATCAATGAGAATCTTTGTACACCGGCGGGCACAGTATGAACAAAATTAAATTTGCCAGTACATTACACTAGATAGCTTGACAACACAGGATCTCCTATGCATTTACCTACTCAATATTTGCCATGCTGACACGTCAATTTAACATTAAAATAACACCGTGTCTGTGCATTCATTCTGTAATGCAGCTATCAAAATTGAATCAAGTGACAAAATGCTTACTACGGAAATGATAGGGATAAGGCTAGTTAGATTCTTAAATCATCACACTTCAACAGCATTGTTGCTTCTCTAAGAAAGGAAATCGTTATGTGCTGAACAAACTCGAGCAATATTCCGTTTGCCCCGACTGTTATGCAATATCCTTGCTTTCAAATGCTTTGTCATCATTTCTATCACATTCATGTTCATGCTTTATTTTGGTGCATGCCTGGAAGAAATTAACAATTAAGGAAAAATAGTTTTTGATATCGAATAGTTTTTGGAGTCACATAAGAAAAGTAAATAAACCAGGATGCATTTGGCTCCATACTCGATGCGTTCTCTATTTAGTAATCTCTACAAATGTATATAAGACAATACAAAGAAAATGTAATCGATTTTAAATCCCATACAGATCTATATATTTTACACGGTGCTTCAGCTTTTGTAGCATGTCAGGAAGACAACATACTCATCAGAGCTGTCATAAAAGAACCCTTATCCTAACCTCCCAGTATGTACTCGCGAATGCTTTGCACTTTTCCATCAGACTACATGCAATAATATTCAGAATAATATTATAAACTGATTGAAGATTCTTATATTCAAGAAATAAATAATAATTTGTGTAAAGTATTAAACCCACTTTTCCTATCTCAAAGTTATTGTCAAATAGCCGGGAAATAATTTCATGTGTAACAACAACAGAACAATATAAAACGAGATTGTTTTACCACAATAGGAAGTAATTTCACGGAAACACATGCCTTTATACGATATATAACGTGGCGTATGAACACATCTCCAAAAAAAATAATTACTATAGAAGATAGTCTGTTATTATTATTGACTATCTGATCGTGACTTTAAATATGATTGAATCAATTGTGTACAAAAGCTAGAGTGGACTTGATACGTAACTGCAATGCAATCACTAAATAATGATGTGAGCTACATCCAAATAAAAATCTGAATGTATAAAATAATATGTTCATACCTAATAGAATTCAAAGATATTCATCACAATTTGTGATTCACAAAAGATGTGGCGTACACCAAACAATATAAAAACTTGTACAAAACGAAATAGGAAAATTGTTGCATCATTGTACACTTTGGTTGTAAAAGCGGCTTTTGTTACGTTGAAAATCCTAAAGAATTCATTAAAGGATTTCATTTCCACAAACAACATAATATGTATATTAAGTATGTTGTTTACACGTATTCTCTACGGCTTTGTTTCGACAAATTAAAATGTAAATTTGCGATGGGATGAAAATATCTGGAGTAAAACGAATGGCAGATCATTAAAATTCTTGTCAATTTTTTACAACTAAAATTTGGAGGAACGATAATAGTTGTGTGTAGCCTCAATATCCATTCAACTTGACCAATCTGCTTCTACACCTTATATATATATATATATAAGTACTATTAATACGTACTGAATGCGTACACATAGATACACAATGATACAATTGTGTGATTTATTTTCTTGACCTGGTAATCAAAATGTGATTTTGGAAAACAGTGAACAACGTACAGAGTCTGTACTACAGACCATGACATTGTTCATTAAATTGAGGTTTATTCACGTTTACAAACAAGAAGTAAATTTCCTGCTGTTCCTGAAAATTTCCAACTATGAAGGTTTGTGGCTTTTTATGCACTCTTTCGAGTCACTCATTTACTTTCCTCCACGGAATTAAAACCGTCTGGATCCGAATCATGAAATATTCATGTGGGAATTTAAGCGTTTTACATTCCCAACTGGAAATGTGAATTGTTTTCAACTCCACATCACTCAGCCTAGTCAAGAGTACTTACATATTATATTATATTATACATTTATAATATATCTTGTGCACTTAATGTTTCATGAGAAGATTTCAAGGACAAGAGGGCCCAGCACATCAGCACTTTGTCTCTGCAATTGCTGCAAGTCACCACGAGTGTACAAAGGAGAGATTCTCTACTATAAACTTTATAGTGTAAAGAGATTTAGCTTCATTTCAAACAACCGGGGATTTACAAAAGCAACCTTTTTTAGTCCTATTCATGTGGACGAATGACATTTAAACTTTCGATAGTATTAAGTTAATACTATTAACTCCCTCATTAAAAAGTTCACGAAATTCCTAAAAATAGTATTACGAATGAAAGAACCAAATCAATACATTAGCACAATTGTAATTCCACAAATAAATCTCTTCATTACCTTGGATTGCATTTTAAATTTTCTTAATCACGCACTAAGTTCTTGGTTACAAACGACACATGTACACGAACTACCAACTTTGGATACTATACATCCTGCACACAGCTGAGAAGTTAGATGAGATTCCGAGCAGTAGTTATTCACAAATCCGGTATAAAACATACAAAAATCCCATGCAGATTGTCAAAAACACACACAAACTGATGCATAATTTAAGACGGCTCCTTCAAGGAACCGTAGCGAGCAACTTGTGGACTTCAGAAATATTTTTCGAAGATAATTTTTTCCTTTTGAATTAATTTACTCGATGATTTTTTTTTTTTTCAAAACACAATTTGGTTTTTCAGGTACTCTCTTAAGCTCATCCAAAGATGAAAAAGATAAGACCATGTTTACTTTGATGTTGTCACATGCAAAATCCATTCAAGGGCTTGGCTTTATCAGACTCTTTGAGAACAAGACGCATACCTTTCCTGTCTGGTAGTAGTAGTAGTTTTTTTTATTCAGGTC
The DNA here is from genome assembly GCA_034699125.1 of Gisinianus flammeolus. Taxonomy (NCBI): domain Eukaryota; kingdom Metazoa; phylum Arthropoda; class Collembola; order Symphypleona; family Katiannidae; genus Gisinianus; species Gisinianus flammeolus. The sequence continues at coordinate 11,557 of JAIUND010002596.1, forward strand.
TCCAACGGCCGCCAACGGGTTAGAAACTACGTGAGTGAAGTCGAGGAAGAATTTTCTCGAGACTTATTACGACACATGCACATGATAAGTGTAGTGTAGTGAAGATCGTCGTCAATAATGCACGTTGTATACATGATTACACCGACCCACAATTATTCCACACACTTGCTATATCATATCATATCCACTCTATTTGTAGCCACTAAAAACTTTTTCTTCTTCTCTCATTTCGAGCTTTAATCTTGTCAAGTAGTAATAGTATTGTAAGCTTGAACTTCATACAATTCGAAACGGAGTTGTATGGAGAAACATTTTATAGAGCAAGTAGGACTAGCCACAATTCCATTTATGTCTACTCTGTGTGTGTTTTTTCGCACAGTATTTCTTAGCTTGACACTTTTTCATTGAATTTTTACTTCCGTAACTATTTTTATTTTTTATTTTCCCCACCTGTGTGTAGATTAGCTTACCATTTACACATCACTTTGTGGTATTCTTTTTTTCACCAAAGCTTTCAAACTAACAGTGTGGTACATGAGATTTTAACAGTAACCATAATTATCAGACGATAAGTTCGAAGAAGAAATAAGAATACTTAATAGACACAAATACTTTGTAGTATTAAATTCAGAACTTCCCCACTCACTCTAGTTGCAGTTTTACCCGTACACTAAGATTTCACTCGTGTGTATGACAAATAAATATAATCCTACTACGTAAATAAAAACATATTAATAACTTTGAATAATTGATTCACCCATGATTCATTTGAACTACAAGTCAAGTGTATAAATCTTCAGAGGAACGAGGCAATGGGTAATATGTACTTCAGTAGCACTGTAACTGAATGGGAAACGCACACTTGCCGGTACTAAAACACAAGCAACTCCATACTCTCTGAGGTGCTGCACAAGTCAGAGCAATGCAAGAGGAGAGTGAGTGAGAACCGAAACTCTTCTCTCAATCTTTTCTGTGCCTGACTTCTCAACTTCCTACAATCTTACGCGTTTGGCGTCGTCGTCTTTCGTATGTACAAATAGTTTTTACACACACGTATCTTTTGAGCATGAAGCAAGTGAGATGGAAAAGTATTTCACATTTCACATATATGTACACTTAGACATATACTATATATAGTATATGTATATAGTGTATATGCATGAACTCTCTCTGGAGCAATTCTGTTAATACCAGACTTAAAAGTCCAATGCATCCATACAGACAAGAGATGAGAAGCAAAAAGTAGGAGCAACAAACCGACACTCACATATATTACACACTTATACATGTGTTTAACAAAGTCGAACTCTTTCACTCACTTTCAAAGAAAACACATGCTAAAAAGATCGACAGACTTGAGATGAAATGGGGAAACACCCATGTATTTTCATACTTTCTTATACTGCACTCGAATTGAGAGTCGTGGCTAACCAGTCCATTTTCTTCCGTAAACAAGGTACAACGAGTACAGTCACCCATTCACAAAAGAGTGAAAAATCACGACATTCAACTACAAGGACTAAATTCAATTTTCATTACCTTTGTTAATCCTGACACACAACTTTTTTTTCCATTAATTACTTGATACGTACATAGTAGTACATACAGATGAAGTAAACTGAAAATGGAAGCCCCAACTTTTGTTCCACGAGCCAAAATTGAGTGCAAATACTAAAAAAAAAAAAGATCCTTTGTAAACTACAAAAGTGACACTCAATCCCTCTGTTGTCGTGTAATTAGCAGAAAACTTTTTCCTTTCAAATTATCAAGACTGAGAGCTAAAATTCATGGGCATCTCGCCATAGTCTTACAAGTTTTATTTAATGACTGGTCCAGAGACTTGTCAATCCCACAAAATGCAGTCAAATTAATGAGACGAAACAAACTACAAAAAGTTTCAAAATGCCTTCCAAAAGTTAACGGACGAGACTTGCGGTCGCGAATTGGTGAGATAATTAACACTTTTAAAGTACTAATAAAAAAGGCTACCGATCAACACGTGCTCGAACAAACGATTCCTTACTCTTTCTAGCAAAATATAAAATCATCCTCTGTTTACAAATCCCTACTATGTATCAAAGAATGTTTTTTAAATAAATATAATGTCACAAAAATGTAAACGTACAAATTACAACAACAAAACAAAATATGGTTCACATCTTTAAAAAAAATTAAATTTATACACATGCTTTGTCTCCTCAAATTAGTATATAACTGGTGCTATTAATACATTATGCACAATACTTTTTGCTCATTCTCCTGCACAAAAGTACATAAAAATAGTAAAGGTCAAGTTACTCAGATCAGGAGAGATTCAAGCGTATAACAAAAAAAACTTTGAGTATAGTAAGAACAAAGTCTGAATCTAAAATGTACGAAGTAGTCTCTTTAAGGTGAACAATCCTACAATAGTAAGTTCATGACTTAAACAAACGATCAATAAAAAAAAGCCTCACTTTAATTTCTTACGTGCTTTTATCCCAATGCATTCTGTATTTTATGTACAACATATGTATGTATGTATATTATACTCGCAATACTTGTGAGATAAAACTTCAACTCATCATAGTAGTATACACTTATACAGGTTATTTCACGCCCTCCTGCCCTCGTGTGTCTGTATAGTTTATTCTTACACTCAAACAGTAGTATTATGTGTAATAGGTTGGCATGTAGCTCGGATCACGGCAAATGAATTTTCAAATATTTGAGAGAAACTCTACATATGATACATAATATTATCCTTTATCGTAGCAGCACGACAAGTATGGGTATATCCGATATCGGTATTCTGTCCAAAAATATTCTCACTTGACGTACACTTAGTGAAAATAACAATGATAATAATAATAATAACAATAAACTCTGAAGTATCACTAACTGCATTAATTTTTTCATCATCAAAGTTGATTCCTTTCAGAATCCACAGCCATAGACATTGCATCTTCTACCCACTCGTCGTCGTCAGTTCGTCTCACAAATTGTCTCTCTGAATGAGGATTTTTACAATACAAGAATATGCTTTCATGGACTACGGTGTAATATTTTATCTATAGAGAACTGTCTGCACTTTTGCCAAAATAACAGTCATTCAAATGAAGTCAGCTGAAGAAAAAAATGGGAAATAAAACCCGAAATCTCATTCTATGAGTGTTCTTTTTTTTGTCCTCACTTTTTTTCCTTATAGTGGTTGAGTCACACGTTTTTTTTTTTGAGGGGTATACACAGGAGATCTTCACTCACATCATCAGAGGATATGGAGTTGAAATATATGCAAGGAATATTGGAATTTGTATATTCATGGTAGCGGAAGGTATGCATTAGGGGAAAATAGAAACGTCTTACGTAAATAAGTATACATGTGGCAAAGCGTCCCAGCCCTTGCTACTTACAAACTTACAGCGCGTATTGTCATCTTTTTTTGTAGGCTAGTATGTTTACCTTGTAAATTGAACCAAGATATTTAAGTTTCTGTACACACAAACTCACGGAGGCGTCTTGAGGCTTAGTTCGGTATTTGCCAACTTGAAACCATGTATCTTCACAAGCATATTTGACACTTTTGAGCATAATTATTACATGTCGCACTTTATTTTCATTTCTCGCTTATATTTCAAAAAGATTCAATTGAGAATCAACAATGGCTACATAAAGGATAGTTATATGTTTTGGCTGTCGAATTTCAATTTGGATTCCGATTTAAAATATTCTATACAATATACATTAAATATAGAAGTCTCAGAAGATTGTAGCCTTTCACAGTGAACAAATACTCACACATATAGGCATGCATGATATTGAAAAGGACTTTATTTGTCGTTTGTTGTTTGATTTAAAATCGTAAATTTTTCCTTTCCATTTTGTTGTTGATCAAGGAAAGAAAAGGGGTTGGAGTTTCAAGTAAATAAAAATAAAAACAAAATAAAAAAAATGTCCATTTTCGCAATGCTGAAAACACGAAAGGACAATAAAACAACGTCACATAGTATGACAAAATATTTTTTCCAACTGGAATCTGGACTATGTACATGTACATAGTATATATATGGCATATGGTCATATCAAAGACTCGTTCCAAACTTTTATCATCACCCTTATTTATTCATCAACTCGGTGAAGTCACGGAAACGTTTTTGTGTCGGATCTATACCACCAAGCGCGCTCACAATTTCTACATACGACTACACGTATGTACATTTGTATTTGGGGATAACAAGACGAAAGTATAAACGTATGCGTTGTGCGTGAACGTCTATGTTTACAAATTGTATAGTTATAACTTATAAGCAAACATTACATTTATTGTGTACCTGACAATCATTTCACGTTCACGTATTCTGTAAGTATAAGTACGTACAAAAAAATAAAGAAAATAAATTGCTGACACAAGTTGTCATTATAGTAATGAAAACATAGTTTTCTAGTCAGTCTTATTGGTTTGGGGTCCGCTGACAATATTTGATGGTGTGATATAATAAGAGGTAAAAAATTCGATTCAATGAATTGTACCTAAAGAAAGCATAAAAACAGCGGTTATCTTTCAAGATGATTCACCTACGTGAAATTGTCATTTCCGAAAATACGGTACAGCTAGACTAGTAGTATAGACTGTACTCTAGCTTATCACTTATCACGTATGAAAACGTATTCTTTTCTTACAAAAAAAAACGACAAGGAGGATTAGTGAAGAAAGAATTAAAACTTTTCAAACATTAAGTTCAGTTGTTGTACACTTGTATAATGCATAGGCTAATAGCTTTTATACATAGTTAAACACCGAAAATGTTATTGACAAATGCAGGTAGGTATACCACCTATGCAGGTGATTTGAAATTTTCATTTTGCTAAAAAAATACACAATCTAACCCTCAAATTCTTGGTTTACCTTTTTGTATATGTATGTAGGAACTATGTACAATAGTTTTACATATGTATAGTTGCTATATGCCATATGCATATAGTTTTCAGAGCCCCTCCAGTATTCCAAACACTTGTCTTTGTACCTCTATCTTTTTTCTCATTGAAGATGCATGGTCTAACCCTGTCATGCCTCGCCTCAGCAGAGATCTGGTTATTTCTTTCTATTTGACAGGGAAAACGAGCAAGACATTCTTTAAATATATATATTCTTAAAGTGTCCTGGTTGGATTTAGATGAGGATTTGTCGCTCTCTCGCCCACTAATAATAACGAAACTGACGGACAAAACATATACTGAGACAGAGGTATTCTATAGATGTGTAGGAACATGAACACAATGAGAAAAAAAAGGATACGTACTATGGAGTAGTAGCCAACACTACCCAAGAGTCAAACAATATGCACCTCGGTAATGGAATAGATACAGAATATCAACTTTAGTTTCATTGACAAAATGCTTCTTTTATCAACTTTTATTTTCTGTTTGAAACCGTGTACTTTATACCTGTATTCACACACTCTCTTGTTTATCAAGGAAGTGAACCGGAAGGTATTGTACATCTACCAAGTAGATGTAAAATCTTATTAGTTTTAAATTATTTCACTTATAGTAAGGGAAATGACAAACTTTGACAGTGATGTCACGGCTGTCAAAATTCTAAAATACGGATGGAAGTATAATTCAATTCCAGAGGTGTCTTTCATTGTACATTGTACACAAATGTACTGGAAATAGCATGAAATTTGGAGCCACGGGTAGAAAAAAAATTGCTCTTCAATTATCAGCATCGTTTTATTATTTACGTTTTATAGCTCAAAATGCCATAAAATGCCAATGCCCTTCTCATAAGAACTTTATTATACTTTTTTTGAAGCTCCAACAAGCCTGTGTGGCTACAGTTTAGCTTGTCTACCTATGCAGTGCCTACCTCGCCTATGCTTGTTTTTACGTTCCGGTGAGAAACTAATTTGAGACTTTAAAGTTGAATTTTACACATTAAATTTATCTGTATACGCAGGACTGCATCCGATCGTCATGTCACAACTTAAATTTTAGTATTGCGTATTTTGATACAAAAAACAACATTTATTTCACAATATATTAGTTTGTGGAAATTCAAACTCAGTCAATCGTCAGTATTATACCAACAAAAAATGGTATACATAATTTCATTCGCTCAACTTTTTTTTACCAGTCTGAGGTATACAAATATGAAGACTGTGTATTCTACTGTTTACTATGACGAAACTCGTCATCACCATCCTCATGTGCTCTCAAACTAAGTATATATAAATAATAAATATATATATAATATAAACGAACATGGTCAACATGTTCCCAAGAACAAAAATGTATACATATATATTAATAGGTATAATATATATACAAGCGGTATCATATCCATATTTTATGTTCATACATTAATTGACGTTTGAAACGGAACAACTTTCCTCTGTCTTTGTCAGAGATTTTTATCTATAATTCCCACATGAATAATAAAAAAGAGACTGACTCGTCAGCATTTCCATTATAAGAATATTATATCCAAGTGACTATTGTTCTCCATGAATTATTTAATTATATATTATAATTATTTTTAAATGAAAAGTTGTAAATGCTTCTTGCAATTCCCGTCTTTTGAACATATACTTATAAAGTAATGCAGGTGTGTATAAAAGGTTTGTACATCTTCAGTTCTTACACTAAACTGTGTGTGGTAATGTATTCCATATAGTTGATGAGAAAACTTTTAGTTTCCGTTCCAAACAACATTTAAATATTAAATAATGCTAAATAATGCTAAATGTCATTGCTTTGTATTATTTTTCGTGGTCAAAATACTCGGAACACTCTGAGCCTGGAGAGATATAGTCTTTTAGCTAATGCTGTCAATTTTCATGACGTTCATTCAAAATGCATAATGTGAAAAATGATACTTTGATAATAGGAAATTGTGAATACACTAATTTGTAATGATACTGTAATGAGCTATTCTGTTCTTATCCAGACACCCACATTTATCTTGTGTACTTGTCAAATCATTTGCGTTAAATGTCAACATTTTTAAACATTTACCAATTCGCATCAAAAATATATACCTTTTACATTTTTGTTTAAATCTTCAACGGCATGCACAATAAATAAAACGTAAGAAAAACGCTACATTAATGTAGGTAGTCATGCAAGTCTATATTCATTTGACTGTTTCTATTATGATCCAAAAAGCCAGAATTACACATTGTTTTTATAAAATAGAAACGAAAAAAAAAATGAAATGGAATTTCGAATGCTGTATGTGCAATCAACAATTATTGCTATACACGAAATGCCAAATACAATGGAACAACTTTAATTCAATCGTGATTGTCTTACCTTGATTAAAGTCCAAAGAATATACTGTTATTAAACAAAAGTCACATCACTTCACTCAACCACTTTAACTTTAAATTCACGAGTATTTAAGGTTTTGGCTTCAATTTTGTGTTTTGTGTAGCTGGTACTTAAAAAAATTGAAATACATAAAAATTGAGTTGAGATTCCTCTTTTTCTTTTGTTCGGTATTCGAGCATAGAAAAACTGGGAACGCGGAAAGGAGTCTTTTCAAAAAAGTCTAAAATCATCTTCAAAATCACAGCCAAAATATTATCGGACGTCGTCAAATTGATAAAAATCTCTAATCATGACAGCAACCACGACCCCGAATTTGTCCACTCTTCTTCCATTAGGTAATTAATTATAGTATTACAAGTTAAATACTTGTTACATTATTAAGCAAGACTATAATCTCGCAATGTAATTCCAATTTGCTGCAACCGGCGGGATATCGCAATGTGCAGTTGGACTGACTCCAACCATTGGAGCATGTACATTAAGTAGTCAAGTATGAAGTATATTATTTTTATTTGTCAAATTACAGAGTTGGTGGACAAATGTATTGGTTCCCGAATCCATATCATCATGAAGAATGATAAAGAGCTAGTCGGGACTTTGCTCGGATTTGATGACTACGTGAATATGGTGCTGGAAGATGTCACCGAATATGAATCAACTCATGAAGGCCGTCGAATAACAAAACTTGAACAAATTCTTCTTAATGGAAATAATATAACAATGGTAAGATTTAGTTTACTGCATATACATTTATTCATTTATTTAATCTTGTTTTTAAAATTTCTTTATATTGTAATATAATTCTGTTTTCTTTTTTTCTTTTCACAGCTCATTCCAGGAGGGGAAATTCCCGAAGCATAAAATGTGACTGCGATTATTTGTTTTGTCTACAAAAGTAATTATTATTGGTATTATTCTTATTATTAATTATAATTATTGAATTTGGTATTTTCTGTATAAATGAACTCTTTCACAAGGCTCCTTTTTTTGTTCACCTTTAATATATTTATTATTATTATTCAAAATGACTAGAGGATCTCTAGGAATAGAATCTCTAGGACTATAGAACTATGTGTTATTGTTTGAGCAAAGTATGAAAATATTTGATTGAGAAAACATATACAAAAATAAATTTAAATGAATTAATAATAATTCTTTCTATGGAACTATTCGATTATTCTAAGTGTAATACTGTTTCGCATAAAACTTTATCGTTTTAAAATATTACTTGTACAATACAAGTTGTATTACTATGTACTAGTACAGTAATAATTATTATTATCGTAGATTGTACAAATTCTTTGTTCATCTTTGTGCTCATATTAGCTACTAACTAAAGATGAGCAATTAATCAGTATAAAAATGACAAAAATATAAACCATTAAGTGTTTAGAATCGAAATTTTAGATGCACACTTTAAATGTAGTACAAAAGCAACAATAATTTGTCTACAATAGTTTTCATATCGGGTCTTTGACTGGGATCAGATTGCCAACAAGCTTCATATGTACTAATGTACTGTGGAAGTGAGTGACCACCACTGCTACCATAGTCCAACTGTTCTGTAAATTTACGCGGTCGTAAACCTTGTGCGACAACCTTTATAAAAACAAGAAGAAAATCGATCAAAATACAGTCAAACAATTTCTCAGAAGTTCATTAATTTTGATTCTGAAAGCGGAGGTGTATATAATTATTTTTCTTACTTGATAAATAATTTGATGTTCGGATCGTCCCTCATAAGGATGTTCACGTTGTAAAAGTTGCCACATACACACTCCGAAACTGTAGACATCACATTTTTCAGTTGGATTGCTCCCTTGAAATAATTCCGGGGCTTTGTAGGCCACAGTCCCATCAAACTAATAAAATCAATCAATTTAAAAAACATTATTACTTATTTGGAACATTAATATTAATGTGAATATAATATACAAATTTACAACTATATTATAGTTGTAAAAAGGTTGTTAAAAGTATTTGTATTTGTGCATTAATACAAGTATTACATTACCTTCTTGAAATTGGAATTGAAATAGTTGTCATTGATTCTTTTTGCAGTTCCAAAATCTGATAATTTACAGTTATTATTCCAATCCAGTAGAATGTTTTTGGGCTTTATATCCAAATGAAGTATACCATGTTGATGGCAAAACTGAATAGCGGAAGCAATTTGCCCAGACAGCCTTAATTTTTCGGGGAAATTTAAGGTTTTTCTAGAATTCAAAACTCGAAGAAGGCTGCCTTTTCGAAGTAATTCCATCACAATTAAAGCTTTCTCCAGTTGCATTTGAAAGATGTCCAAAACTCTTGCTATATGTGGATGACTAGGGATCTCCAAAGAAAGTTGTTCTCCTTTG